>JAAAQI020125027.1:0-21542 GCA_011800005.2 Stichodactyla mertensii
GACAACAATGTCCGAACTTTTTTACCATTTATACCACGTGACGGCTAGGGGTCAATCGGTCAATTAGTATCCACGAGTTAGCCAAAGGGCTCATTTGATTTCTTTGTAGCATTAACAACCTGGTTGTGTGTGACCCCACGTATCGCCATAGCTTCTTGCATCCCGATTTGTGTTCTCCCACTTGGCATCTATCTTCTGCTAGACAAGAAACCATTGGAGGATCACGCAAGGAAGACTTTGGATCTGAGCGGGTACGAAGCTGTGACGGCATTCTCCGAGCCAGCAACATCTCCATCACCATCCAAACCAATCATTGACCGTGTAGCCTTCCTAGTCAAAGTCTTTCCTTACATTTCTTACGCTTATATATCAAATTTCTGCCTCCATTTCTCCATTACAGCTGTTTTAACATCGCTGACATTTTCCTCTTCGCCATTTTCCCCTCGCGATCATTTCCAGTACTACAGGCTTGTCAGTGATGCGGGAATTTGGATAAGTGGTGTGGGAAGCTTTCTCGTGACTTCACATTCCAGCCAAAACTGGAGAGAATTCTTCAGCATCCGTAGGATATGGATTCTGGTTCTATTGAATGTGGTCCATGTATTTCTCTTCGTTTGTGCATCATGGTATCGGTTCATTCCTAACGTCGTAATTGTGCTGATTCTGTGCTTCACCCAGGGCAGTTCCCATGGATTAGTTCTCATTCAGTCTATGATGAGTACAGCACGTTTGTTTGCATCCCCAAAGGAGAATGGTACGGCTATGGGTCTACAAGAGGTTGGTATTTCTGTGGGTCGAGTTGCTGCTGGATTTCTGGGTATCATCACTGAGAAATACCTAAGAGAACACTGCACAAACCGGTTATTACTGGGTCACCTGTGTCTTGCCAGACATCTGTCTAATGCTGAATGGAGCACAAACACCAACTGCAAATTCTAAAAATCTGCCACAAATAACGCTGAGAACTTTGAACACCATCCACGCTCTAAGAAGGCGCGTGAAGAGGTTGCTGCCTGCTCATAAAAGAGCCATGAAGAATTGTTTAAAAGGCACTAATTTTTTCAACTCCAGAATAGCCCACTTCCCAACATTCTCGAAAACGATGCATGAAGACGAGGCTTCATTCGAGATCACGCTTGGTGGTGTGAAACGACTGATTTATTCTGTTGTCGCTCTTTTCTATACCAGCTGAACGAACTAGCTGAACGAACTAGCTGCGCAAAGCATTGCTGGTCAAAATCTCCGGTCCTCACTCTGTTTTCAAAATCATTTCTCGCGTGGTTTTTAGATAATTCACAGATAAAATTTCACTCTCTTATTAATAGTTGTGGACTTTTCTAGGACTCAAAATACATCGGATAAATTTTCAATTGTTTTCAGGTAGAAAACTGCTTGAACATAGGGCCGCCCAGGAAAAGTCACAACGAACTATATGACATGACTTGTTCGCGGTTCATGCGTAATTTATTAATATTTGTTACACAAGGCAATTTTCCATGCAACTTATATCGCATCTTTGTTGCGAGACAAGTTGCACGAGATATCGCCTGCTGTGACATACCCGCTTATGGTAAATGTCTCACAATTTTGTTGCCACAGCCGTTGCGAGAAGTAGAACTCGGCGAAACTTAAGGAATGTTAGACTGAGCAACGTCTTGTGCAACTTCTCGCAGTTAAAATTGCCTTGTGTAACAGCACCTTTAAGCAACTGAAAAAGCCAAAAGAATTTCAGTCGTTTCACGCTACCAAGCGTGACTTCGCACGAAACGGAAATGGGCAATTAGTATGCAAGTTAATCATTAGTCCTCTATACTTTGAGATCAATGCTTCCCATTCCAGATCACGTGTCAATTCTTTGGGTTTGAGTTCTTTGCTTCTCGGAAACGCTTGAGAAGAACGTTAATATGGATGAACCTCAAACAAAGGATCTTATTCCCAAGAGGATGACACGTGGTCTGAAATGGGGAAAATCCACACCCAAAGTAAAGAGATCGATTCATTGCATTCTTCCAACTGCAGTCTATTATATTTCGTGTTAAATATTCCTATTTATTATCATACTATTAATATATTTGACCAGAACTCCAATTCTACCAGTTTTGCTGAATTAAATATTCCTAAATAAATATCTATACATATTAAATAATTATAATTGTACTATCAGTTATTTTACCAGGACTTTGTATCCAGTTTTGCCCCAATAACGAGATATATAGTAATACACTCATCCAACGAACGACATGAAAGCTGTAGACATTTGCGTAAAGAATTTCAGTTATGTTTATTTATTTATATATATATTTTTTTGAGCATGAAATTATTTCATCAGTTCTGGAGAGACTGAGTATTTAAAGTAAAAATAATAATAAACGAGGGGTAGAAAACAAAACATGAGAGAGAAGAAAACCAAAAAGAAAGAAAGGTATGGTGAAAAAGGAGAAAGGGAAAAGGAAGGAAGGAAGGAAAAAAGGAAGGAAGGAAGGAAGGAAGGAAGGAAGGAAGGAAGGAAGGAAGGAAGGCCAGGAAGGAAGGCCAGGAAGGAAAGGAAAGGAAAGGAAGAAGGAAGGAAAGGAAAGGAAGGGAAGGAAAGAAGGAAAGGAAAGGAAAGGAAAGAAGGAAGGAAAGAAGGAAAGAAGGAAAGGAAGGAAGGAAGGAAGCTGGTGCATGGCTTGACCAAACAATACCATTTTTGAAAGGGCTCAAGTCCATTTTCCATCATCAACCTTAACCTCGACTGCACAGCAAACGAATGACCATGCTCCTGTAGAATCCCGAATTTAGTTCCTGGTCCGTTGCGTTCAGTTGATCAGCATCGGAAATCCACATTCCAAAGACCCGAAAATCCAGAAGAATTTCCTTGGCTTCTTTCCATTTTTCATCCCGTTTCAAATTGTCATGACAACACCGCTGACATGCCTCTAAGATAATATGTGGGATGCTTTCCTTTTTCGAGGAGGTCCTGGTGAAATAATTTCAGAATTTCAGCACATCGAAAAAGACAGGAACTTTGAGTCCTGTTATTTAGTAAACGGAACAACTCTTACTTGTTGCAAGATAGCCCACTCCTTTTTTGTTGGTTCTGTTTTCGTTATTTCTAGAGCTTTAGCTTGGAAATCTGCTCTTTTGATGCTATGATGTGACTCAAACATATCAAGTAAGACTTCTCTGTACTAAAACGGAAAATAAAAATCGCCAACTTAGAGATGAAATCTGAAATTATTTGCGAGCGTAGCAGTTGCAAGGACGGATCAAGGATTTTCTTTTTTCTTTTTCTTTTTTTTTGGAGTAGTGGGAGGTTCCTGTACCCCCAGGATTTTTTTTTGAGGGGTGAGAGGTTCCTGTACCCCCAGGATTGTTTTTTTTTTGAGGGGTGGGAGATTCCTGTACCCCAGGAGGTTTTTTTTAAGGGGTGGGAGATTCCCGTACCCCAAGGATTTTTTTTGAGGGGTGGGAGGTTCCTATACCCCAGGATTTTTTTTGAGGCGGGTTGCACTATTTATGATCGAGACTTGAGCATTAATAATACATATTTTAGCTTGGTCGTAATCTTTTCCCATTTCAAACCACGTGTCATTCCCTTGAGAATAAAGTGCTTTTTTTGAGGCTCATCCATATTAACGTTCTTCTCGAGCGTTACCAAGAAACAAGGAAACAATGCTAAGAGAATGACACGTGGTCTGAAATAGATAAACATTATACCCCAGGGCCCGGTTGTTCAAAGCCCGATTAGAGCTAATCTTGGATTAATTCTTAATAAAACCTATAGAGTTATGCGAGGATTAGAACTAATCAGGCTTTGAACAACCAGGTCCAGCTAAAAAGGTCAGGGGAGGGGGTGCACACCCTGCAACCCCTTAAGGTGACTGGCTACTAATGAAAAATATTCAACTTTTTTTAATAGCAACGTTTTTAACGGAAATTTAACGGATAAGGAAATGAAAAGTCCTGGATTTGCCAAACTTCGTTTAACCATTGACCGGAAAAAGTCCCATCAAGTCAAACAGAAATTCGTACAAATATTTACTTTTTCATAAGTTCGACTATTTAAAAATATTTAAAATTTGATATGACATATTTTTTAGGAGCTTTTTCAAATAAGTATATAAAAAGTATAGGGTCCCGTGCAAAATTTGAGGGTTAGTTGTCCTCTTGAAGTGTTCAAAACATGTATGGTTCTTTAATCATTTTCAGTAAAATTTCGAAGTTTACCATGGTAACTCGGCGGTTATTACAGCTGGTGCATGGCTTGACCAAACAATACCATTTTTGAAAGGGCTCAAGTCCATTTTCCATCATCAACCTTAACCTCGACTGCACAGCAAACGAATGACCATGCTCCTGTAGAATCCCGAATTTAGTTCCTGGTCCGTTGCGTTCAGTTGATCAGCATCGGAAATCCACATTACAAAGACCCGAAAATCCAGAAGATTTTCCTTCTTTCCATTTTTCAAAACATGTATTGTTCTTTAATCATTTTCAGTAAAATTTCGAAGTTTACCATGGTAACTCGGCGGTTATTACACACGTGCACGCTTGTGGGCTCAGAAACTCGATTCAATAGTAGACAGTCACCTTAAATCCGCCCCTGAGTTAATAGCTTGATTCCATGATCGAACAGATCTTTCTCACGTGGCAGCCATGTTGACTGAAACAAAACGTTTTTGCCCGAAGAGTCTCACATTCAAGCACTTCAGAACGAGTTTAGCCGAGCATAAAGAATGGTTTTCATTCTAACGGGAATGAATATGGCTGCCGCGTGAAAAGTTAGACTTGCTCTAAGTCGACCTTTCTTGGACTCACAGAAGCGAAGAAGTAGAAAAAGTGTTACACGAAGCGCGCGTAAAAATTAAGCGAGCGAAGCGAACGACGAACTCGTCCACCGCGTAAAATCGTAATGTTAATTTAGGCTGCCTGTGTTTTATCAGCGCGCGAGAACTAATAGGACAGTTGCTTTATTTTAGTCTTTACCTTATCTATAGAACTATCTCCTATTTTCTTGAATGCGAATAATCTTCTTGATTGAGCATCTTTATTTAGAGAAGTCGTTGGCCACTAACAAACATGAAGAGAATATTAAAATTGAATACCCTATACACAATGTGATACCCTCTATTTACAATGTACCTTTATTTTAATTTCTTGTGCGCCTGTTGAGGATATTACATCTTCAAGTAGTGCGTCTGATACTCCAGAGCACAGCACATCTCCTGTTTCACAGGCTGCGGATAAAACACCACATCAATTTGAATGAGAAATAATTTTGAAAATCTAAGCGCTGGGATTGAACAAAAATTTGCATCATGTATGTAGCCTTCACGGCACGCGTCTCTCTCTCTCTCTCTCTGTTGTGGGATCCCTGTGCCAAAGTATGGAGAAAGAGCGAAGACACTCTTGACCCCAGATTTGTGTTGTTCTTACTGCCCATGCTCGTGACGAACTAAGAATTACAAGAATTACAGGGTTCTGGGTTCGAGAGTGGAGCGAGGATAGCTTAGTCTCCTCCCTCGGTCAGTTTAGGCTACAGGCAACCCGAAAAAGGTAAAATACCTTTACAGAAAGGCGTGCTAAAGAAGCTGGCATGTATCCGAGTAATATTTTGTGCGCGTGCCCATAAATGTCCCCGCTCAGGCCAAATCCAACCGCTCACCTTGATTTCGAAAATTCGCGCGATTTCAAATAAAAGCACTTGAATATCTTGGAATACTGCGTGGGTTGGTTTGAACAAAATACCCTCCCCTCCCCTCCCCTCCCCCCTGTAAAAACACCCACCTGTTTGTTTCAGTAGTAAAAGCTTTTTAAACTCTTTAAAACTCAGAACCGTCCGGTGAAGTTTTTCACAGACGAAATCCTGCAGCTTCTTGAAGGCCTCCTCAAAGAATTCGCTGTCTTCAGATAACGGCGCACCAGATAACAGTCCATCCATCTTTTCGTCCAGTGTCAGACCTTTACAGTCCACCTCCATTGGCGAGACGCTTCGAGGTATTTCATTGTTATTACCATTCATTTCAGAATTCATTTCCTCTTTTATTACATGATTTGCAGTAGTTTTTGAGGCTTTGGAAGTTTTCCTGCCTTCCGAGCCAAGAGAAGAATCTTGAAGAAAAACAAAAAAGTTGGAACAATAAAAGTAAAGGTGTTTAGCTGAAACATGTGAAATTTTTAGCATCTTGTTTGAGTAAAAAATCAATGCTACAAGAACTCAAATCGTTTCGAGTATTATCTTTAAACCTTTTCTTCGAGCAATGTCAGAGACGAATTGCTACGAGTCTCGCCAGTTTATCTGTCATTTTATGACGGCATTTTTCATTTCGTTGTTCATTTGCAGTTTGGCACGAAAACTAAGAAACCTCTTTTACCGCCAAAATCCTCGAAATGTAGTGAGAATGTCGGAAAAGGAAGTGTATCCACGGTATACAGTCGGAAACGGAAGTATACTCTCCGAGACTTGGTCGGCCTGAAATCGGAAAGAGGGACTTTACCTGTACCTGCAGTCTTCTTGTGATCAACTCCTTTTTCGTGTATTTTGCTTAAATTGAGCTGAGAAGCCAGCCTTCAAGAAACAAAATTATCCACTGTCATTATTATTATTAGGGTTATTGTTACTGTCATCATAAATTAACCCTGTCTAAATTGTTATCATAGGATCACCATATAACACCATATATCTATTCCAACATCATCATCACCGTCATCATGTATCATAAAATAACTTCAATACGACACAATCTCTGAATGGCTAAAACCATGTGGTATGAGATCATAATGGTTTCCATGGGAGCACGTCATCATATTTCATAAAAGCTTTATAAAAAGGTTATCTGTGTTCTGTGCCGTTATATCAACTCGAATGCCATTGGAAGAGCACGAGAGCACTGAGAGAGGTCTAGGTTCGTAGGCTTGTGGGCAGGATTAAAAGCGTTTAATGTAATACTTTATTATTTAAGGCTCGGACACACGATGCGATGTTCACTACGACGTTGCTTGCAACGGGGAAATCGCACCGTGTGTTCACCCGAGCAACTGTTGTGCGCGAAGTCACCCGTGCGATTTCCCCGTAGCAAGCAACGTCGCAGAGGATGTTGCATTGTGTGTCCCCGTAAGCTTTATTAGCTCTCTGACTGAAATCTAGAAGCAATTCTTACAGCTCTCGTTTGTTTTCCCAAAACATGTTTTGTTGTTTGACCACGTCGGGATGCCTGAAAAAAGCGAAAAACGACAAATATAAGAGCACGCAGAATTACCTTTGAACTACTTAAGGAGAGAGAGAGGATTCAAGAGACAGCGATTCGAATGAGTGGGAAACGATACGGCAAATTCGTAGCCGTAATGTTTCCACTGCAACCGTAACTACGCGCTGGAATTGGATGACTTGAACGAAAACAATAGGAAGCCATTTCAGTGTTACTGCATACCGTACCTTGTACGTGCTGTTAAGTCAGTACCGTACGTTTCCCAGTTATACAAACACCGCTCTATCTACGCGAGTTAATTTTTTCTTACTTATGTATAAACTCTGTGTCACAGGGTAGAAGAAACTCCCATCCTTGTGCTACTCTCATTCGTGCCATCTGAGGAAAGAAAACAAGAAAAAGGTTTATTATATGCACATTTTGCATTCTGTGTGGCTTGGTGGATGGATGAACGGACAAACGGATGGAGGGAGGGAGGATGAACGGACAAACGGATGGAGGGAGGGAGGATGAACGGACAAACGGATGGAGGGAGGAAGGGAGGGATGGACGGACAAACGGATGGAGGGAGGGAGGGAGGGACGGACGGACAAACGGATATGTGGATGGATGGACGGACGGATGGACAAATGGATAGAACGGATGGATATGGTTGGATGGAAGGATGGAAGGATGGGTGAAGAAATAGACGGTTGGATAGCTGGATAGAGGCATAGGTAGCCCAAGCAATGCATAATTATGCATATTAATGAGCTAATTTGAAAATTTTAGTTGATCGTTGAAAAGCGTTCTGAAAGTTCTCGAAAATATAATATTAGGAAAATATTTTTTTACAACGGTCAATTTAAACCACAAATTCAAACGTCATTTTCTTGTAAAATAGAGCCTGTTAGTGGATTTATGAAGTCCTAGTGATAAAACAACTACTCTAGAGACTTTCTGGAAGAAAATATTTTCCTGATATTATATTTTCGATAACTTTCAGAACGCTTTTTAACGATCAAATAAAATTTTCAAATTAGCTCATTAATATGCATAATTATGCATTGCTTGAGCTACCTATGGATGAAGGGAGGGAGGGACAGATGGACGGATGGATGGAAGAACGGATGGATAGATGGAAGGACAGATGGACGGATGGAATTATGGACGGATGCATATTAAATACTGATAACAAGCGAACATGAAAGAGGCGAAGAAGAACAAATAAGAAGAGAAAGAAAGGGCAAAGAAAAGGAGGACATTTAAAATAGGGCTCAAATGTATTTCCCATTGTTTCCAGCCAATGCAAAACGGTACTCACTTGTTCTAATATTTCTTTAATATCATCATTAGGAAGCTGTAACGAAGCAACAGAAATCATCAGTAAAGGAAACACGGTTCAGAGCTTTGCATTACTCTAGTGAAAATGGTTCATTTTTAGGGTACCCACTCTCCTGGACAAACAAAATTTCCTGACTTTTTACTGACCAAATCCCATTTTTCACTGACTTCACTGAACAGAAAATGGTCTTATACAGTTCCAAGATCCCTCTTCCAAAATTCCAAAGGAAACCCCAATTTCTACCGAAGGCTTTTTGCTTGCTGGCTTAGAAATTCCCTGACTTTCCCATGACTTTTGGCACAAAATTTTTAATAATCTCCCTGACCAAATACAAAATTCCCTGACAATTCCCTGACCTTGAAAAATTTCTAGATTTCCCTGACTTTTCAAGGTCAGTGGGAACCCTGATCTACATCAGTCATGTTCATGTTATTTTGTTCTTTGTGGAACATTCAGTGGTGTTCTGGGTAACATCATTGACCTACCTTTGTTACTGTTGCTATATCTTTTCTAACCACAACTCTACTTTGAGTAAATCTCCACATCTATAATCATAACAAGAGGGAGTTGATTTTATAATATTGTAGCTTTGAAGTGGTTGGAGTACATATCAACTTGCACAACTGGGGAAATCTACATCACTGATATTGTTGCTTGAAGTTGTTGCTGAAATAGGAACATGGTGTGTTCCGGTCTAGTTTGGGTGCAAGCATCTTTTGTTGGGCAGGATCACAGAAACTGGTGTGGTAAAACCATCTCTTGGAGCAATGAATTGTTTCAGCTGGACCCCTTTTTTGGCACAATTAGGGTGTCTGCAGCAATGGCTGTTACCGATGAGGATGTGAGTTTAATGGCAAAAAATTAAGAGTAATATTCTGTCTGCATTTAAAGGGGAGGAGGTTTTCCAGGAATTGATTTTGCAATCAGACCACTTCTCAAGTGGTGACTACAGCCCTGGTTAATGGTGCTTGAAACCAAGTTTTGGTACATGACTATGATTACAGAGAGGATCAATAAATTAATGCCATAATTATATATATGTAGACTTGGTTCTTACAATGTAATCTCTTCCTCTACATAGTATTTCTGCGGGTATGCCACTGCTTGGACTAACACTTTCTGGATATAAAACTTCACTGCAAATGAAACAAAAAAAATTATTCTGTCAGATCAAAAAACATTAAAAGTGTGGTCTACACAGTTTTCATCTTGCAAAATGCAAGGTTTAGATGGGGTGGAAATGTGCACAACTCTAGCATAGCTTATTCACCTAACTGCTGCCCCCTCTTCCACACACAAACACAAATCCTGCAGATAAGTACAGTTTGGCCTACCTTTTCACCACCCAGCAGCCCTGGACGAGAACACCAAACTGCTGTACACATTTTAATACAGCAGCTTCTTTGCCGACAGGTGATAATAATGTACATAGCTGAGAGAAACTCATGACTTTAGCTGGAAGAGAGAAAAAAGAAATTATCCATTACAGAAGACAACTTAGATGATCAGCCATTAATCCAGCTATTAGACCTTTCCTGTAATTGCTTGGATGATCACGAAACAATGGTTCCAAGATGAGACTTAACTTGATTCTTTTATTTATCAAGGCCAACCTCGACTTGAAACCATTGTTTTGCAATCATGCAAGCAAATTCAGGAAAGGTTTATTCGGTACACAGGTTTTGATGAATAAATACATATCTAAAATAGGAATTCATCATCTGGATGTCATCCTGATTCTTGCAAAATAGCCTTCTCCAAAATAGATAGAGTAAGCTGAGTTTGCTAAAAAAAATGAATATTTGAATTTAGAATCCTTCTTACCATTTCTAAGAAGAGCTTTGACTTGGTCTGGTAGATCCATGGTCCTCAGCTGTGTCATTGAGAGAACATTCCTCGGCATCTTGGATGCTAAAGTACTGATGGAATCAAAACAATGATTACAGTTCATTATGATGCAAATGAATGAAACTGATACTATCTAAGTGCACTAATTTATAACTAAAACAACTAATAAAAACAAACAAACAAACCTCTCTTGCTTTGTTGAAGATGGTGTCAGACATTTTAGGTATTCTCTAGAAGTATCAATATTAGAAAAATTGATGAATAGAGCACAGAACAAATTTTGAGTGGGAAAATTCACATCTTAGCCCTAGAATACTTTACATGTAATCATGTATTGTGATAGGATGATTCAGGTAATGAAAACAATGGGAACCATCTCAGTGTTATGGTCTGCAATACCGTGTGTGTTGGTAAATCAGTACCATACTTCCCATCATACAAAAACTTTCTTGTTCGAGCCCACAATGAATATTTCACTTACTTTGATGAAAGGGTCATTTCTGGAGATTCGATATTACAGTCCACACAAAATAACTTGTCTTTGTCTAAACTAGCCATTGAGTGCTACATAAAAAGACAGACATACAAGTAAATATCTCTCTGTCTTAGATCCTTAATTTTAGAATTATTTGTACAAATGAATTTAAATCAGATACACAAATATAAAGGACCAGGTTGGCTCAGGTGGTAGGTAATGTATTGAATTCCCAGCCATACTATCACTCAGGGTCTTAAAATAATTGAAGAGAAGGTGCTGCCTTTGCTCTATAATATATCTGCAAATGGTTAGACCTTCACTACAGCTCAAACAACCCATAAAAAGGGTGTTCCCATCTTAGAGATGTTAAACATAGATGGCCATGAGTTTACCAGTGCCTTGTTACTTGTAAACTGTCAAGTGCCACCCCCTCTGTTTATTTAGACTAGTTAAATTATACTATGTAGAGAAATTATAAAGAATTATCTACCTGTGGTTGATAATACTGAAGGTTCTTCCACTCCTCCTCAGCTTCTTTCTGTTCTAAGTATTTATATGATGATAGGCGTTGTGCTTTGGCTTTTGCTGATTCTGGTCTGGCAAATCTTAACTTCAAAACACAAACAATATGTTAATAGACAGGATTAAACTGGTTTTAAAAATTCATTAATGGAAGAAAAATGTTGGAAAAGTTAATGCAACAAAATGCAACCTACTGTTAAAGCCTTAGCTTCTTCTTCTTCATCTTGGGAATCTGAAAAACAAATGGTCGAATAAATCATTGAAAAATTATTGGAGGCATACAATGTATATATACTCTATATTGTAGTTTATTAAAAGATAAAATTTACATTAGGCGCTTTTACAAGCTAGCATACATATATCACTTTAAGTTTATCTTAAGTTATCTTATCTTAAGTTTATCTTTTAGTAATGGATAAAGCAGACACTTTATCATGCAGAGGAAATGTCAACCCAAAAAATATGCTTCCCCATATGACCTCACATCCAAACACTTCAGACCAATCACAGCCATACGTAGCAAAAGGTTATGATTCTTGCGGGAGTTCATCAAAGACTATGTATTAAGATTGTCAAGTAACATACCTTCATCCTGCATCGAAGATGCTTGTGTTGTATTTGTCTCAGCTTTGTTCATATAATCAAAATTAGGCCTGAGTTGCAGTACACCTTGTAATGGAGTGATGTGTAATTCACCTGAAATATAGAGCAGATTTCGTATGACTGTGAAAAAGTCGCGGCACGAACACGGCATGGACACGGTCAAGGCGCGGCAAGGAACTTTGGAGTTCTAGAAAACATCACGGTCGCGTCAAGGCATGCTTACGGCAAGGACCGTGCTGCGACTTTTTCACAGTCATACGAAATCTGCTCTAACAATGCAGTTATTGTATAGCTGTCTATGGTTGGCATGTAGTTTGCACCACATAATTTACAGTCCCTTCTTAGAGTGGTTTTCATAAACCATGAAATAGATATTAAACTAATACATATTTATACCCTAATTCCATCGTTTTCTTTTGTGTCTATTTGACTATTACACTTTGACTATCAGTTTTTATTTCATGTGTTATTGAAAACCACTCTAAATCAGTAGAAAACCCATGACCATAAGTGAATCTTTGAGAGCCCTTAAATTTACAATGTAGTTTGTTTGCATTCCAATTAACATCATATGTAGCTTGTTTACATTCCAATTAATATCATATGTTAAACACAAACCTTCTCTGAGAACCCCTGCAGCATATCTAGATGCTTCTGCAGAAGCTCTTGAAGATACAAGTACTTGCTTGTCCATTTTTCCACTAAAGACCAAGAAAATCTTTTCAGTTAATAGTACTGGACATACAGTATGTATTAGACCAGATTTTGTATGAGTGGAAAACAACACAGCAAATTCATAATCATCGTAACCATACTGTAGCTGAACCATACTTTATGATAGCCTAAAGTATACACTGTGATTGGATGATCCACGAGAAAACAATGGGAAGCCACTTCGCTGTTACTGCATACATACATACATGTACATAAGTTTTACCTCTTCTTCTTTACAGAAGATAGAGTGACTTTTGTCTATCTTAAAGTTTCCTATTCATTGCAGCTTTAAATAGCTGATCCCTGGTAAAAGTTGATTCGGTTTCAAGTGCCTGTTCCAATAGTGAGGGTGTATGACATCCTACATGTACTTTACAATATTTATCATCCAACGTTAAAAAGTAATAATTACTTTGTTTCTTGCTAGAATTATTGTCTTCTCTTATAATGTGAGCCAGGTATTTCTTTGGTTGTCTTTTGATAAAATGTTCAATATCTTCTGTGTGACATAATGGGTGAATGTCCGAGTTTGACCGTGTACATGCTGCAAGTTCATACCATACATTTCCCAATCATACAAAAAGTGCTCTATTAACCCATCTTCTGAGAGACTGATTGACATTAGACCAGTGCCTCCTTTCTCATATTAGGAAGTTTCATGAAAAGGCACTTTGTTTATTGTATGTTACTTTATATTTATGATTCAGAAACATGCATACCATATTGTATGATCCAATATTACTAATACCTTTCATAATATCTTTCATTATCAGCAGGAACCCTGCCGTTTACATCAATTGCAATCTGTTCCCCTCTTGGTTCATAGTAGTTTCTGCTCCCTGTGTTGATTGCAAGTTCTATTTCAACCTTCATTCAAAGAAAATTCAAGGGGATAAATAAGTATGTTGAATGAGGTCTACCATGTTTCATCAAGAAAAGCTTTAAGAAGGATTAGGGTCCACAGTAGGTTTCTAAAATCCAGCCATTCTGCCAATATTTTCACAAAACCCAGACATTCCATCTAAATATTTGAAAACAATCCTGATCCCACCTCAACTTCAGTTATTTTTCACACTGCTTTTAGCTCACATCCTGAATTCAGCTTGCCAAAATAAGTCAGATCCCACATTCCAACATACATATTGCGGACCCTCAAGGATTTTATTATAAATAATTTCCTTTTCTCAGGCATCGATACCTTTTGTTGTTTTGGTTTCATTCGAGCTCCTATGTGTGGAACATTATCATATGAAAGTTCAGCAGGTCGCACAGGATACTGTAAACATATTATTTTAAAAAAAAGATTAGTTAATCAGCTGCACAGTCCTAATCATTGAATAATTTCACACAACTAATTGTTCAATGCCATTATGACTTGATACATCAATGTGTGCCAGTTCTTCCTCCCTAAATTCCATTCCACCTTCCATACACCATTTCTGAGATACAGCAGACAAATAGCATGCATTGCGGTGTAGCTTGGGTACAAACACCACCATATAAGGAATGATAAATAATAGCTGTCCAAGCTTGACCAAAATGTACTTTGTTTGCTGTGTACACACACTGTACATGCTTATAAAAAATAGGGTCCCCTGATACACAGACATCTCAAGGCTAAAAATAACGGCCGATCATCGGACAATGTCCGAGCAGAATTGAAACTTGTCCGGTCAAATCTTCGCCTTGCCGGTCATTTTGACCGATCGCATTTTTAGTAATTTAGATAAGCAGTCATAACAAGTGCTGTCCCTGTGCAATTCATTTGAAAGGAAAATCATCTTCAAACACTCACATCTCAGCTTCACATGAAATCGCTCTTCTGGTGCATTGAAGCGCAATGATAACGATCAAATCAATGTTAAAATGTCAACAGCTCAAATCTCTCAAAAATCACTGTGTGACGCTCATGTCACACAGAACTTGGTAAGAATCTGCATGGAGGGCCCAGAGTTTGAGGATTACGATCCCACACCTGCAATGCAGTTATGGTCATCAAGTCCAATACGTCACCCACAGCAAAGGAAACGCAAGCAATATAAGACCCAAAAGACAGACACTGCGAAAAAGGCCAAAGTACTGATTGAGGAATCCTCTTAGGAAGAAATTGACAGTGAAGATTCAGAAGAAAACAGTGAGGCTGTGTCAAAAGAGCTTGAAAATCTTGGGTAGATAGTACAAACCAGGAGACTCAGAATAGTTAAGAATGTACAGTTTAGACAAAATACAAGCGAGAACTAATGTCATTATTTAACGTTCGGTTACGCCAACCTACGCACTCTGTTATTTGGTCTTACTTTCAAATACATTGTTGTTCATGTTTACTTAATACATGATAGTGATTTTTTACTTTGTATTAGTGATTCACCGACTGCTGAGCTGGTGACACATTTTCTTTGACTGATAAATTTGATTATCTTCATGTTGTCAGGTTAATGAATTTGTGCTAAGTGTATAACTATGTGAACTTTTGATGTTTTACACTCAGTTATGAAAATCATCTTATGAATCATCTCTCAATACACTTCAGTTGTTCAACCATTTTGTACATGATTGATTGAATTACATTAATGTATATAGTCAGGTTTGTCATGTCCATGGTTAGTAAGAATAAAAACAAGACACTCGTCAGTCATGTCAGTGATCATATTGGATGGGTTACCTGTATGTTTATTAATGAGTTGAGCTTCTTGTAATGGCATGCAACATGGCGGCGAGTCAAAATCTTCCCAGGTGTTTTAAATACAAAACAGTTATCGTTAAAGCTACACTAAAGTCTCGAAAAACAAAATATACTATTGATTCTTTATCGCAGTAGTGAGTACCTCTGTTGGGTTTCAAATGTTTATTTTATCGTTTAATAATCAACTTTAGATTACCAGTCCACATACTGATGCAGGTATGAATACGCAGTTTATTGGGTCATGCTCGCAGTTCATAACTATCCTATATTGTCAGTTCTATTGTCAGATTAGGATTATGGTCGAGTGGGTGCATTGTTTTGGCTATTGTGATGTCAGCTGCGGTTATTACACCAGAGATAAGCCATTTATTGTACATAAAAGTTTTGACCGGGCAGAAACGAAGTATGACCGAGCTAAAATCAATTTGGTCAGTCATCATGTCCGGCAACTGACCGGCCGTTATTTTTAGCCTTGACATCTTTGGATCGCAGGGTGGAATTTCAAAAAGGGTAAAAAGAGCCCTCAAAAATTCATTTTCGTAGTTGGACAATACAACTCGTTACTAAAAACATGCATCCTGAGAGTGGGAAATTACGAAGAAAGTATCACTCAACGAGAACTACAGAAAAATTTTAGAAACATTTCAACCACGTTTTCAGAACGTCACTTTGAAAACATATCAAGTTTTTCAGTATTATTGACTAGAAAACAAATATGCGGGCAATTATTTTTGTGGGAAAAATTTTCTATCGTAGAAATTCGGAACACTGTTTATTAAGACCTAAAGGGGTTTTGAGCATTAAAATTCATAAATTTGTAAACTATCACGAACTCAAAAACGTGAAAATAAACTTACTTGAAATACATATAAATTATCAGCTAAAGACTTGGCTAAAAAGACGTCCACCTAGAAACGTAAAGGGACTTATAGTTAATTATGGTTTTAAGAGAGTCAAGAGGATAGAAGCTTTAAAAACAGGTATCAATTCTACCTCCGCTACCACAGTGTCCTCTTCCTCTTCGTCCGCCATTTTGTCTTTAATATTGAGCATGTGCAGTTACCCCATGTACAGGTAGCCCGACCACTATGTTTGTATAATAGAAATCGGTGAGGGTGACCCAAGGCTGCACAGGGATGGACGGATTCAGGATTTTACAAAGGGAGTAGATAATCCTTAAGGGCTCTTTCAAGCTATGTATTCTCCATCAGAGTCAATGTTTTAATCGCCCATGCCTGGTGTTTATTGAAGCTAAGGAAACATTGTCATATAGCAAGCTGGTCTGGATGAAAATAGAACAATTTGATTGGTTGCTGAGAGGTCCAGATTTTTTTCATTCCGATCTCTCCACAGAAATTGCAATAATTTTGTTTCCCATACCTATATTAAACCATTTATTGACCAAGCTTGTTTGGTCCTTATGGGGAGATATTGGTTTTGTTCTTTTTCTGTGTGTATGGATCTTACTCTACAGGCTCAATAGAGGGTCCTGAAGGGGGGGGGGGTCATAATCCCATTTCCCAGCCCAAAATTTTGCAAAATCCCAGTCCCATTTAAGCAAAATTCCAGTCCAAGTTATAGAGTTAAAGTTAGAGAGTTAGAAAAATCCCAATCCCAGTAATGGCTAAATCCCAGTCTCAGTGCATCAAATCCCATTTTCCCAGCCCAAAAAAGGCCAATCCCAGCTCCCATTTTAGCCCTTCAGGACCCTCTCAATAAAAAAAGAGCTCAACCAATATCCCCCCATCTGTACCTCATGCTTGCATCTGTACCTCATGCTCAATAACTCCTATTTCTTGACACTCTGAAGGTAGGGGGATCGATATCCACCCTCTCTGTATCTGCCCCAAGGCTGGATGGCAAATTATTCAATTACTTCATTTTATGATTGTTGTAAGTGTTAAATTACCAGTAAATACCTTGTTGAAGCATGTAGACATTTACAAAAATATTTTAGGTTTCTTAGATTTTTCTGCTTTAAAAAAATGAAATGTGTATGCTGTGTAGGAGAAATTACAGATATTCATGTATTAATTTAGGAAATACTCTTACTATTGGGGGGAAGTAGCATAAAGGGGGAAGTAAGGGACAATCACCTTTTAACACCTCAGCATAATTTGTTATTACAATTTTTAATTTTTCTAAATAACAGTGTCAATTAATTTCATTACAAGTTGTGAATATGTGGCTGAGTAATTTTTACTCACAATTTTTATTCTTTTTTGGGTCTTTCAATGAGCCTCTCAAGCTCTCTTTCAAATATATTTTTACACAAGATTTCATGCCATAACCTTTATCTTTTATCTTCTTTGCCATCTATTTTCAACAATTCATCTATTAAGAGAGATCTTTTGGGACCCTGATGTGTGAAAACTCTTCTCAATCATCACCCCTTCTTTCTTTCTTCTTCATGGAGGAAAACTTCTTCTCTGCTAATCTTTTTTCATTGAATCTTCTTGCTCTGCAAGTGAAAGTTAATCATAAAACCTTCAGAAATTCCACACGCCAGTGGACTTGTAAAAATTGTCTTCAGGCTAGTAAAACTTGAGAACCACCAGCCAATAGGTTATCTCTCGGCTGGTAACTTCACAGCTCCACCAGCACCCAAGGTTTCTCACCCAAGGGCCAGTGATGGAAAAAGTTAATTAAAGTTGAGTACTACAGACATTCACAGAAACCCATGGAAGTTCTAAAGGAAAAGTAGACTGATCCTGAAAAAACAGTCATATTAAAGTTGGATTATGTATTATTCAATTTTAAGGCACCCTTACAATCGTTGAACATGTTGATGTTGCTCCTGAGATGTTGTTTTTGGTACATAAGAAGCTTCTTTGATCAAATTATGGACTTTTGACATTCCATCTTCTATGTTTCTTTGTTGAGAACGATACTTAGTTGATGTTATAACTAGCTCTCCATTTTTATTAATTCTGTTCCTTTCCTGAAAAGAATATGAATTAAAAAGTTATTGATAAAGTTCTTAATGGTTTAGTTTGGTTACAAAGTTTTTACCATTCATGGAAAGAAGTAAGGTGACATTTTGATGCAAAACATTTAAATTTTAATTATCCTATTTCAACCCCCCCCCCCTTTATTCCAATAAATGAAAACCCTCTAACTTACCCTTAGGAGAAGCTTCCTTCTTACTTCTGGTGGGATCCACTCTGCACTTTCTACATGAAATCGAATTTCAACCTTTGTGTTCACTATAAAACACAGGGAAGACTTTTAACAAGCTTTGAATTGCAGTATTTATGGTTTTTTTGCCTCCTTGCTCCTCTTTGTTGGGATTTCTGTGGCATCAACTAACAAGCAACCCAAAAATGTAATTGTTTACCTTTATTGACATTTTGTCCCCCTGGACCTGAGCTGCGAGCAAATTTTATTTCTAAATGATCTAAAATAAATATACTGTAATAAATAATTCTTTAATTAAAGAATTTTTGACTAATTGGAGATGCTTTTAATCTCACTTGATTTTTATGCACCTACCAATGTTTAGCCCCAGAGTGTAGTGGTGGGGGGGGGGAGGGAGACCCAGAGGGAATTGATATTTTTTGAGATGGAAGAGTCAATTTCCCTACCCTCAGGACTCTAACAGATGTCAAATTTCCCCTCCCTTCCAGTCTCTCTTGTTCTAGCAAGTGTCAAATTCCCTTCCTCTAAGGGAGAATGTACTTGTCAAATGCCTGACCCAAGGAGCAAGATCCTACATGTATGTCAATTCCCCCTGGGTTTCTTTCCCCACACACACACACCCTGGGGCTAAAGATTGACAGGTGCATTAGTCTCACAAGAGAAAAGATGGGTCATCAACTTCTTCTGGGTGTTCAACAACCCCCTTCCACAAGACATATATAGAATGACCACTGCAAAACAATACCTGTCTCACAGAATGGGGTTGTCGAATGCCTGGAAGAAATTGCCAATGAAAGAAATGAAGGACATGGGTAAAAACCATGCTGGTAAGGAAGAGAACAACATATCATATAAACTCAATTCTGATGTGTCATGCACAGGGATCAAATAAAGGACCAGGCCAGTGATAAAAAGCTTCAACTTATAATCATACAAGACAGTGGAGGAGGGCAAGGGAAAGTAGAAGTGGGAGGAGAGGGTAGGGGGAAGGGAAAAGGGGTAAGTGGGGAAACTTACCTTGAGGAACTTGTCCCGTGAATAAATAATATCCTCCAGGATCCTACGACATTCAGAATAGTTTTTAAATGAAAATGTTTAGGTTCAGGCAACTTTTCAAGGTCTTTCGCTTTACCTTTGTTGCTTGAAGGTAGCGTGCAGTATAAAGAAGCCTCGCGCTATTACTTAAAAGATTTCTACCGAATAAGGTCACGTTTTTAGGTCCCAAAAATAAGAAAGAACCGAGAGTGCGTCTAATCATGACCCAACGACGGCCGCCATTAAAATTACCCAACAAGCACTGCTCCTACCACAGGGATCCCAGTCATACCAATGCGGTCCATCGACTTTCATCAAGTTTCACGTGTTCACAGACTTTCACAGAAAATTTCTTATGCGACAACGAAAAGTAAGTTTATTTTCTACTTTCTAGTAATGTTTAACTATGAATTATTAGTTTTGACTATGTTCTTATAACTTTAATGTTAATATGTTTAGCAAGAACTATTTCTACAGTAAGTATGTGTAAGTCAGGCCTAACTGATTAGGACTCTTGAAGCTTTTATGAATTACCTTACAATATTCTTTTTACATTCCACTGGTATTTCACATTACATTTATTTATATATAGAATTTATATATCAAAGTGTGTGTTGTCTATCCTGACATGACAGTGCTCAATGCACAGAAGTGCAGACAGGCAGCCCAGACCTCCTAAATATCCTATAATTTGTATAGGATCCTATAAAGAGCCTATATTTCAAGAAAACCTCCTATATTTCCTATAAATTGTTATTTGAATGTTAATATTGTGCACTTTCAAGTCCTTTGTGTTGTTTGTCAAATAGACAAGAAAAAGAAAAAGTCAATTATTCAGTGTTTGAGCCAGGCCGCGCCATTGCGCCAATCCCGCAATAAATTGTATTCTGTCCCTCTAAAATTGCAGTGAATGGTCTACTTGACGCCCAAGAAAAAGCCTTAAGGGATAGTCTCAGCTAAAATGACCCTTTCCTGAAAATCCTGCCTCAAACACTGATTATTTAAAAGGAATTACTTATCAAAACTGTTAGGTAGCTACAAAGAAAAAAACTTTGGAGGATTGATATTATCTGAGCTTCCCAGTTGTGTTATGCATCATCAGTGGCTTCCCCAAGGGCTCAATCCCCCTTGACTAACCAGGGGGATTGTAAAAAGGTCAGAAATAATCTTGATGATTTCCCCCAGCAGGCAGGAGAGTCATTCTTTTCAAAGTTCCTGGATAATCTCCCTGGTCAGGGTTTTTCATTACCTATAATCTCCCTTCATTTTTCAGTATATTTAGTAACAACTCATTTTGTAGATAAAAATCATTCCCCATGGTGAGTTTCACAAAAACAATTTCTCCCCCACCTCAACTTCCAAAACATAAAACAAAGTCAAGCATTTTCCTGACCCCAGTGGCAATGTTTGCATCCAATCTCCCTGTATTCTCCCACCTATATCTATGGTTAGCCCGGTGGTCAACCCCTTGGAGAATCTGCTGATAGGTGCATTAAATACACTGTAAGAAAGTTTTTTGATTAAAAACATTTCAAAGTTTGAATGGTAAATTGTGTGATCATTGAAAATGCTCTTTTCATACATATTACTTACTGTGTCAATGTTCCTATAAAGTACCTATATTTTAGGGGGAAAATCCTATATTTTCCTATATAAAGGTCTAACACAGCCTTTATCTCCTATTTCCTATCAAATTTGTCTAAAAAGTGGCTGGGATGCCTGTGCAGAACATTAATTAATATAGTATAGACGATCCAAATTTATCTCCAAAGATTTGGAGATAAGCTTAAATTTGGATCATTCATACTACATAGAATTTATATATAGACACAGTACATTGTATATAGTATGTTGATTGACCCTATACGTTACCCACATTGCATCACTCAGACTATAGTCCAGTGGACTACGTTGAGATTGTTTAAAATAATTTCCCAAGGAAGCTAGCTAGTTTACAATCCTAGCACAGTTTAGTAAGGCTGCATTCATTATGTATGGCTTGGGGGG
>JAAAQI020125028.1:0-11215 GCA_011800005.2 Stichodactyla mertensii
GGGGGGGGTGGGGGTGGGGGGATGATATGATAGCCGCACTGCGCTCACCTCACTAATTGTCCTTAACTTCACTTCCTTCTTGTTATCGCTCCGTATGCAATAAACCACGATTCCTTTCAAACCTTCTCGTAAGCCATCTGTAAGATGAAAGCTGAAGGCCTTGGACGACTTGGGTGTTTGCATTATTGCACGGGCACGTGTCTCTGTTTCAACAAATTAAAACGCAGATGTTGAACGTATAATACATGACACTTTATTGGCTTTCTTCAAAGCACTGAACCTTTTTTAAACAAAAAAGATCAGGAACATACCAGCTGCTTCATCGCAACATTCTTGAAAGAAGAACATTAGTGACTTTCTTCCCCCTACAGATAGCACACTATCAAACAAATCCATCGACTGAAACAAAAATAAGAGAAAAATTACATCTTGTTGAGGTTTGAAATGAGGCAAAATTTCGAGGTCTCGGCTCTTCGTCCTCCTCCTACCCCTCCCCCTCACGCACACACAAATGTACCTCTTCACAGTCAATAATGAACTCTTCCATAACATTAGTTTCTATCCCATCTAGGAAATGGCTGACCATCTTTAAAACATATTTATGCTCGTCTACGATTCTTTTTCTTCTTGCTTCGCGGTTCTCTCTGATTCTTTGCTGAATAAAAAATACTAATTAAACAAGTGAGATCCATAGTAAGGGACTTATCATAAATTAGCAGGGGAGGGGGGGCTGCAAATAGGGGGAGGGTTATTGTCATTGGACCGGGAGTCATTGTCATTGTCATTGTTATCATTTTTATGTACATCAAAGGGGGACGGGTATCAAAATTGTGCAAGTGTTTTGGGCTGGGTGGACATTCTTTGGTATCCATCGAGGGTCCTGATTATTTCTTGCATCTTGCATGGTGAGGGATCGAAAAAAATCATCATAGTAAAAATGAAATGCAACCCCTTCCCCTCTGCTAATTTAATGATAAGTCACTAATTACCACCTCAAACTCAAAAAATTAAAACACACACACACACACGCCAAAAAATATCCCATCCTACCATTATATGGATATCGTTCATTCAAAAATTTGCATTCGTTGGAAAAACAAAACAGTGAAATGGCATCTTACTTGTCTTTCTTTCATCGTTTCTCCAGCAATGGGATGCACCAAGTGCGAAGCTATGCTCTTTCTTCTTCGGTTCTTGTCATGATGAACATGAGCACCGGTTCGACTGCTATCAGCATGAAGACCGGTAATGCTTTTTCCTCCCTTCAAATCTGCCTTGCTTGGCATGTTGTTCATATGTCTTCCCTCCGCCATAGCTATTTTACACTAACTTTCTCCCTTAGAAAAGAAAAAGTTGAGAAAACCTGAATGGTTGTCGTCTGTCAAGAAGGGAAAGCGTCCCGAATATGAGAGTTCAAAACAAATATTTTGAAATCCTTAAAAATGTAATGAAATTTTTGTTTTAATTTTTCAAATAGAAGACACAAAAGCAGAAAAATCGAGGGAAAAAAGACATCAAGATGGCGTAAACAAGATGTATAAAAGTCAAAGTAAATTGCCAGTCTTTTTATCCAAAAAATCATAAATTGTTCAATGAAAGTAGCAAAATTATAGTTACCTTATTACTCAGGCAGGCTTCTAGCACAAATAATTCGGTCACTGGTGCCGAAAATAAGAAATATTCATAGCTTTTCTGGACAAATGGAGGACAAACACAAACTGTTTTCAGGGAAAGCGAAAAAAAAAAAATTTAGAGAGGAGAAATCTACGCGCCATCGCAAATTAACCAATCACACTTGTTCTTTTAATAAATGATTGACGGGTTTTTAACCAATAGGAAGACGGAATTCATTTAGCTGCTCAGTCCTTCGGAGTGATCAGCGGTATTCCCCATGAGAAGTGAGTTGCTTGGAGCGATCTTCGATGACCTCTTGTTATTTTTTTATTTTATATCGGAATATCCCTCAAAATGATCTACCGGATGGTCTATCCGTTACTTGTAAACTTTGTGATGTCTTTGATAACGTTCGCGTTGTCGATGAAGATGATTCCTCGGATGAAAGGCTTGTTCCAAGCCGCTGGAATGGCCGGCAAGGACCTAAACAAGAAGGAAAACGATGAACTCATGTAAAGATTGTTCGCACTTTCATCATCATTAGACCTTGCTAAGTCATCACACTGCTTTCAGAGATTAATGTATTTTTAACTGTATCATATCTAACTGTTTCTCTTTCTTTGTGTTTATTCAATTCACACTATCACGTGACAGTATCGATCACGCTGAAATCGACGACTGTTTCACTGTGTCCATTAAGTTATCGTTATTCAGTTTTCTTTCTCTTTCTCATTCCATTTTTTTGGTATGTGTAGTTATTGGTGCTTTATAATCTAAAAAAAATGATTAAATTTTAATCTCATCGTTCACCTACTTTCCTCTGCAGCCCTGAAGGACTTGGTGTGGTGTCTGGTGCATTGTATCTCATTTGTTTGTTCTTGTTCATTCCAATACCGTTTCTGTCCATTTGGTTTGAAAAGGGAGACTATGATTTTCCTCATCACGAAGTAAGTCTGCAAACCAAAATTGTGAACAGGTGGCTTGCAATGGATCAAACCGTTTGGGCATATTTTTTTTCCCATTTCAGACCACGTGCCATTCCCTTGGGTATTATTTCTTTTCTTTTTTCTTGGAAGTGCTTGAGAAGATATGTTAATATGGATGAGCCTCAGACAAAGAATTTCATTCTCAAGGGATCGACACATGGTCTGAAATGGGAAAACATTATGCCCAAGTGGATCTATCATTCCCAAGAGAATAGGATAACAAAAAGACATGACTGCCATGTTGGATGATATGACAAAACCAATCAATACAAAATCTAAGTTAAAGTCATCCAATATGGCAGCTATAATGTTAAATGCAAACTAAGAAAGGATTTTTGATGTTACTTACTTTCTGTCAGCTTTTCTTGATGTACACTTGCATCCAACAGACCTGAACTCTTGATTGGCATGTGCCAAAAGTCTACATCAAAATCTCTGTTTGAATATAATAATTGAAAATTACTGATTATTTAAGCATTATAAGAACAGGGTTCACACTGCTCCTGGAATTCCTGGAAAACTCCTTGAATTTCAAAAAATTCTTCCAGGGCCCTGGAAAACTCCTGGAAAATTTTAATTTTGACACCAACCCCTGGAAAACTCCTGAAATTTTTTATTAGTATTAGGTTAAACATTAGAAAAGCGAAAGTTGTTGAATTGTTTGACATGAAATTTCAAAGTTTAGGGTTCTGGAATTTTTATGTTTATACCCTGGAAAACACCTGGAATTTCATGATCTTCTAGTTGTGCGAACCCTGTAAGAAGCTTTTCCATGCTCTATGTTATTTTATCAACACCCACTATGTTGGAAAAACATAAGAAGAGTTTCAACTAGTAATCCAATTATTTATTTTATTCCTATTTTAGTTCGTAATGTTCATAGCTGGGCTGTTGTCAATCTGTTGTATGATATTCCTTGGTTTTGCTGATGACGTATTAGACTTAAAGTGGAGAGACAAACTTATTTTACCTACCATGGCTTCTTTACCTCTTCTTATGGTGTACTTTGTTAATATTGGCATCACAACAATTATTGTTCCAAAACCATTGAGGTTTATCTTTGGATTTGATCTTGATCTTGGTTGGTAACTTTTCTATGGATTCTTTATCACTGTTGAATTATAATTGTAAAACTAATAGCACATGGAAGAGTCATCCAGGCATTATATTAATAAATCTAATTATGAATCTTTCCAGCCCTGCTGGAAGGCTGGTTAAAGGGAATCTCTCCCCCCAAATTTTTATTACTCTAAACAGATTACATGTATATTCAGTACCTTGTAGATTTGGCAGATGTTAATCAAAGTGTTTCTGCAGTGTCATCAGCATTAGTTGTCACACATCACCCTCTTCAAATGTGGATATCTACACTCTATTTGCACACATTGCCCCTTTAATCCCTTCACTATATTTTTACTCCTGTGTTTGACAAAATACCCAATTCAAAAGTATTTTGAGAAAAATTAAGAATTTTTTAGTGAAAAATATATTTTTGTGGGTTGTTCAGTGAAGTTTAAAATTATATTTATGTCACTGGCTCCATTATTACAACATCCAGAGACTGTATAACATCCTTTATGCAGTGAAGGGGTTAAAACTTTGTTGCCAGACAATAATGTAGTGAGACAAAAGAAACAGATCTTGGAATAACAATCATTGATGAGATATTTGTTTTTGTCCTTTAACAGGAATACTATACTATGTATACATGGGTATGCTGGCAGTATTTTGCACTAATTCTATCAATATTTTGGCTGGTATAAATGGTGTTGAGGCAGGACAGTCTGTAATCATTGCCATCTCCATAGCAATATTCAACTTTATTGAAATACAGGGATCTTGTTGTTGGCAAGCACATTTGTTTTCCCTGTATTTCATGATGCCATTTATTGCTGTGTGTTCTGCTCTTCTTTATTTCAACTGGTATGTATCAAGCAGCTTAAGGACTGGTCATAAAGTGAAGGGGGAGGGGTGGGCTGGTAAAATACAATTTATGACAAGGTACATGTAGTTATTTAAGTGGCCCACCCCTTTTCTTAATGTTGATTTAACACGGCCCACCCCTTAAACAATGGTGCAAAAATTGATAACCACCCTTGACTAGTGCTCATTTTCTCTTGACCCACCCTTATTTACAGGATGAATAACTGACAACCTGACCTTCATGTACGTTTTTACCAGCCCACCCCCACTTTACTCTGTGACTAGTTCCCTAATTCTCATCTTTGTTCATAATTCATTTGCCAAACAAAAATAAATGAATAAGTTTCAAAACATAACTTAACTACTTTTTTACATCAATTACATTCAACCTATAGTTTCTAGAATTTATTTTTTCCACTTATGTTATATTTTACTTTCAGGTATCCCTCTAGTGTCTTTGTTGGTGATACATTTTGTTATTTTGCTGGAATGACTTTTGCAGTTGTTGGAATCCTGGGTCACTTTAGTAAAACAATGATGCTATTTTTTGTTCCCCAAGTCTTTAATTTTGTATTCTCTTTGCCACAATTATTCAAGTTTGTGCCTTGTCCCAGACATAGACTTCCAAGGTACTGTACGCTATATTTTCTTAAACCAAAAATTTTAGTAAAATTTATTTTAAATGATTTGAGCCTTGCATTCTCACTCCCAAAGTATAATTCCCAACAAAGCATGATTTAAATAGATCATAAAGTGCTTCATCATGCATGATTTACCAGTATTTTCTTATAGAAATCAATTAAAGGATAAATCCTTCAGCACACATATTTTTGTTAATCTGTATTTCCAGAATCAATAAAGAAACTGGTTTATTAGAAATGAGTGAAGCTGTATTCAAGACATCTGACTTAAATTCTTTGGGAAGACTCATCATAAATGTCTTTCAAACTTTACAACTGATTGAAGTCAAGAACAGCACTGGAGATGATACCAAATACACCAGAATTAGTAACTTTACTCTTATCAACTTTGTTATTAAGATGCTTGGTCCACTGCACGAGAAGACTCTCGTGTGCATAATATTATTAATTCAGGCAAGTTTCAGTAATGTTTGATGTACATTTACATGTATTTCTTGCTTCTCAGAAATCAGGGAACAGTTAGTATTTAGAAGGGTGCAGCTGCAAATAGGGAGTGGGTACCTTATTTAACCACCACCCAGTTGACTCAGTTGGTGGAGCATTGGTCTGTTATGCGGGAGGTAATGGGTTCAAGCCCTGGCCAGACCAACACTCTAGGAGACAGTGCTGCCTTTGTATTACATCTGCAAATGGTTAGACCTTCAGGTCTTCTTGGATAAGGACATTAAACTGTAGGTCCTGTCTCCCATCCCTTTCCATAACCTCTATATGGGGGACATTAAAGAACCTGTTGAACTATTCGCATAAGAGTAGGGGATTGTCTCCCAGTTCAACAGCCTACCCCAGCTGGAGGCATAACATGCTAATACTAATTATCCACTTATGATTGTAAGCTGTGTGGCTGCCAAGGGCACCTTAATATGCAGCCTGTAAAGTTGTCCACTGAAAATGATTGTAAAGTCCATTAAGGCAGTTGTGAAATGTGCTATATAAGTACCCCATATTTTTTTTTATTTTCATGCAAGTAAAATAGAGGGTCATATTGGGGAAGAGGGCAGCAAATCCTAGTACCCCTCTAAATAATGACTGATGCCTAGACACCTACAGTATTGGTGAGATGTGTAATAGACCTAATCACCTTGGGTGTAATGTTTACCTATTTCAGACCACGTATCATTCCCTTGAGAATAGTTTCGATTGGGGGCAGTGAAAAACCAAATTCCAATGGGCAGCTTGCAACTACGGAGGGTCGCAGAACATTGGGAATCACAGTAATAATGCAATGTTAACAACATGGACTGTTTGTTTCATTTTACAGATCCTTGGTAGCTGTGGTGCTTTTTTTGTCAGGTATCAGATGGTCAGGCTTTTCTATGACGTTGAACAACATCACATGAAGTGAATGGACATTTTCAGAATCAGATCAAGAATAAGAGGGGCAGTAATGGGCATTAATCATGTGACATCCATGTTGTTTGAAACAATACATTTCCCCTGCATAGCTTTGCATTCAAACACTTCATAGTTCATGCAAGGAAGAACAAAAGTTTACATTCTCTTGGCTGCCATGTCATTAAAGCCTATAGGCCAAGCTCTTGCTTTACAAAAATTATGTGGAAAAAAAAAAAATTTTGGAATGTTTTTTAGGAACTTGACTAGTTTTTAACCATGGTTGATAGGTGTTTTTGTGATACTGAAAGGGAGTAAACTTCAATAAGAATATGGACACCCCCTCCCTGCAGCCTTTGTCAATGTTCAAATTCCAAGGTACAGAAAGTAATAGTGCCCTCTGGCCCTGATTACTTAAAATTTCACAATCCCACCCCTTTTATGTTATTCTACCCTACCACCACATCTAAGAAATAACATTGTCTAGTGATACTTGTACATAGATTGAGTTTCACATTTCTTTGAAAAGCCCAACTTACTGCACAACTTATTCAATTATAGATTAAAAACTTACTGTTATTAATAAAAATAGTTTTTAAGACATAAACATGTTAGCTAATAAAATTATTGAACAATAATAAACATTTGAACCAGAACAAAGCAGTTTTTATTTTTTCTTCTTTTCTTTTTCCATTTTACAGTGCGTGTATAGCATTGGAAAAATATATTTTATTCTTTGAAATATAATATATAATATATAGTTTTGACAATTTAGATCTCTAAAGATGACTTTTGACTTGCCTTTTATTCCTTTCTGCAGATTATCACTAATCAAATAATATCCTTTAGGCAAGCCTTGATTTTTAGAAAATGTCTCTTAAACTCTAAACCATCTCCCTGTAATAAAGAGTTAAAAAATTAGTTAAGAATATGATATTTGTAGAAATACAATCAAAATATGTTTGGATTTTTCTGTCTTGTTCTTCCAAGTGCCTTACCTTTGATAATCTAAAATCCACCAGCAATGAAGGATTCATATCAATAAGGTTGACTTTCATACTTAATTTGTTCTTACGGCGATCAGTAGTTATTGCAGTAAGCTGTTGAAAAACAGAATTTTTTGGGTTAGATTATATTGGGGTACGATACCTGGGGTACCTATGGTAGATATTACATCCCAAACATTAGGAAAAGCCTGACTCCATACCTGTTTTGATCCATTTGTCTTATAATCATAACCTAATTTTACAAGTGCTTCTTTGAGTCTTTGTAGTGTTGTTTCTTGATTTTTCTTGCTGTGGAATCTTGTCATTCTCTTGACTAACCTCTGAAATGGAGTCTGAAAAAGGAATGAATATCAACAAAATTGTACATTTTCCTTTTGACCTCTTTATACAGCTACACTTCAGTTAACCTTACCTGTGAACTGCCAGGAGTACAGGGTATCTGGCTACTTAAAAGCATATGATCTGGGTGAACAGGTTGTGAGAACCATAATGCCTCATTAGGGCTACAATCATCACTAGTGCCACCCAGCCCCAGTCCAACACAAACATCCTGGTGACGACGAGGTTCAGGTTGGGAAGCAGAAATATGAATATCACTGAAAACAACAAACAACACTAGCATTAGGAATTATCATATATTTTTTTCTTTACACACCATGATTTTCATTGACAGACATCTGTCTTGTCCATCTTGCCAAGATTTTACAGTCAAACCAGCTCAAGCATACCCATCTAGATTCCATTAATGATTTCATTATTCAAATATTGAGTTGATTATTCAAACTTCAAAATTAATTCTCTACTCAATATTTTTTTGATAGTGCACACAAACTTTACACTGGCCTTTCTGTGTAGTTTTTCTACCTATTTATGGCTATTAAATTTGATTTGAGAACTGATTTTGAAGTTTGAATAATCAATTCGATATTTGAATAATGAAATCATTAATGGGAATCTAGAGGGGTGTGCTTGAGCTGGTTTAATTGTAATAGTTTGTAGCAACTTGAGATAAATATTTTATAAAAAATGTACATACTTAATCTCTTTTAGGACAGGGGTGTCTGCTTCAGAGCGCTGTCTCTTAAATGGTCCAGTACTAGAAGGAGAGTCACAAGGAGAACCACAGATACCTATGGAAGGGTTTTAATAGGTACATGAATGCACTATAGATTTTGTAATTTGGAGAAAACACAAAAGCAAGGGCTGAGTAGCCTGTGACAGAGTACATTTTGTGACTGCAAAAAGTCATGGCAAATGGCACAGTGTCATGGCAAATGGCACAGTGTCATGGCAGCAACAAGACAATACATATCCCACTGCTTGACTGTGGCACTGTCAATGCCACAACAGGAACAGTTCATACCATGATTTTTTCACAGTCATAGTACTGCTCTATTTAAGCTACACCTTAAGTGTGTGAGCAGTAGTGTGTCAGCCAACTCATTTTATAGTTTTTAACTGTCTAACAACTTACCATCTCTACATGAAGGACTCCTAATGTTAGAAAAAGTTCTGAAAGTAGAACACCCCACAAATTAATTAGTTTTCAGCTATTCAAACTATACCTGATTCATGAGTTCAAATACTGACCTATTAAACCACTTATCTTTCTTGATGCCTGGTATTGTTATTCTTTTGCTGGGATTTTCTAATAAGATTTTCTTCAAAAGAGCTGCAGACATGGTTTAAAAATGTGAGCAAATGTACGTACAATGTATAGAGCAAATAAATGGGAAGGCCATAAACTTGAGTCCAATGTGCTAGTCAAAAGCCCATAATGTGCAGAAGAATTTACCAGGCAGGATTGAGGTTTAAACATTTTATTATCAACATAGTGGGACAGTGATAGCAAAAATAACCAAAATTTAAAGCACACACCACTGCATTATTTTGATTTTCTGTGCCTAGCAATACCTAACATGACCTCATTTATGTGCCAACTAGAGATCAATTGTCTGGTGAAACCAAGCACCTTGTGAAGAGCTTTTGTGAAAATGGTTGGCATTTTAACATCACAACAGTTTTGTCAGTAAACATGAAGCATCACTATAGTAGTGAGCTATCACTACCATAGCCAAACACAATGCAAGAGTTTTTCAAATGTCATATTGTATTACAAACCTAATGGTTGTGGATCAATCTTTATCCATGGTGTTCTGTTGACCTTGTTATCCAGCCAATCTAAATATTCTTTATTCTTTATTGTTGGTTCATCCCACGGAAGTTCTGCAAAATTCAATACATTGTAGATTAAAAATACTATTACAATACCTGTATTTCAGCACGGCAATGCTATTTGTTTACACCTTTTTTCAGAGTTACTTAAATGCATGTAGTCCGTCCCTCAACCAAAAGATGCACTACAAGCTAATGTGTGTAATGAATTAACAGACTGTGTCCAAATTACACATGTGGACACTGTGACAAATTTCTGAGCTGTACTGCACACAACCTAGACCATTCCAGATGTCTGGGATTTTTGCTTCCATCAATCAAAATAATTACTAACTCAGACTATGAAACTTTGATTGGAGGAAGCCAAAAACCCAGACTTTTGCAGTCGCTACTCGGTGTCTGGGTCGCATAATTTTGAAAAAAGGTGTGTGGCCAGAAAACATTTTATTTATCAGGACCAAAAATATTTCAATGTTTTTTCTAATTCATCTAAATAGTCCACTTTCCACATTTCAGTTGAGTGATATCACACAATAAGGCCCAAATTGAGGCTCTGGGGAAACAATGAAATAATGGTAATTGTTCTTTTATTTCCCTGAAGCCTCAATCCAGGTCTGATTTTTGCAATTACTCATAACAGAAATATTGAAAATAGGCAGTTTTTGCACACAGCCTTAGAGATACCAGTTTTAGGCAGGCCAATACATTCAAGGAAATTTGTCTAAGACAAGAATAACTGTATAGTGTACACACCTCCAGCTAACATTGCAACCAGAACAATTCCACAAGACCAGATATCAGCAGGAACAGCGTGGTAGTCACACTTCGATAACACTTCAGGTGCAACATATGGAGGAGTACCACAACATTTCCCTAGCAACCGTTCTCTTCCTTTAAATCTAAATACTGTTGCTAGGCCAAAATCTGTTATTTTGAGATTGTCTAGAGATAAAGAAAATTTGATTGAAGTTGTCATGAAGTAATACATTTCCTAAGCGAACTTTATGAAAATTAAAATGGTTTACCATCAGCATCTAAGAGAAGGTTTTCTGGTTTGATATCTCTATGTGTTACTCCTTGTTGATGAAGATATTCCTGAAATAATATATCACTAATTCACCTTTCCAAAGTTCAAAGAAAGACTGGAAAGACGCAGATGCAAGATGGTAGCATGACTTCATCTTGTCCCCAAACTCAGCCCCACAATTCTGTGCGACATGAGCCTGTTTCCAGTTCTCCATTGAATTTTAGAAAGGCAAATTTAAAAACTTGATTGATTAGACTTAAATTGTAGCCTCCTATGCAATTGTAGTCTCCTATGCAATTGTAGTCTCCTATGCAATTGTAGCCTCCTATGCAATTGTAGCCTTCTATGCAATTGTAGCCTCCTATGCAATTGTAGTCTCCTATGCAATTGTAGTCTCCTATGCAATTGTAGTCTCCTATGCAATTGTAGTCTCCTATGCAATTGTAGTCTCCT
>JAAAQI020125039.1:2405-14822 GCA_011800005.2 Stichodactyla mertensii
TGTTGCTGCTTTTGTTGTTGTTGCTGCTTTTGTTGTTGTTGCTGCTTTTGTTGTTGTTGCTGCTTTTGTTGTTGTTGCTGCTTTTGTTGTTGTTGTTGCTGTTGTTGCCACTATTGTTGTTGCTGTTGTTGCTGCTGTTGTTGCTGCTGTTGTTGTTGCTGTTGCTGTTGTTACTGTTGCTGGTTTTGTTGCTGCTGCTGTTATTATTCTTGTTGTTGCTGTTGTTCTTGCTGTTGCTGCTGTTGTTGTTGCTGTTGCTGCTGTTGCTGTTGCTGTTGCTGTTACTGTTGCTGGTTTTGTTGCTGCTGCTGTTATTATTCTTGTTGTTGTTGCTGTTGTTGTTACTGTTACTGTTTTTGTTGCTGCTGCTGTTGTTATTGTTTTTGTTGTTGCTGCTGCTGTTGTCTTTGCTGCTGCTGCTGCTGTTGTTGTTGTTGTTATTGTCGGTATTGTTTTTGACAGTGTCATTGGAAGAATGTCAAGTCCTATATGTAGTAGACCAAATTTGTGTGGGCATAATGGGAACCCAAGCTTGGTTATTTTCCATTTCAGACCACGTGACATTCCCTTGGGAATAAGATTCTTTTTTTTTTGAGGCTCATTCATATTAATTTCTCTTTTCAAGCATATTGTTATATTTTCTGTTTTAGGAATATAGTTTTAAGGCACCAGACACAACAAAATTGCCATCTATACCAGAAAATGTACGTATTTTACTCAGGGGTAAGGGGTGGGGGTATTTTACTCATGGGTGGGGGGGGCTTGTGCGTATTTTACTCAGGGATTACGTGTCAGGAGTATTTTACTCAGGTGGGAGTAGGGGTATTTTACTCAGGGGTGGGGGTATTTTACTCAGGGATTAGGTGTCAGGGGTATTTTACTCAGGGGTCAGGAGTGGGGGTATTTTACTCAGGGGTCAGGAGTGGGGGTATAAGACACAGGATGGATATCAAGAAACAGACTAGGGAGATATCATAGCCATTTGATGAAGTGATTCCTGTTTTCTATTGTATTTGCAGCATAATTTAACAGATTACTATGCTCATATTGACCCTCTGAATATGATATACTTGTTTGTAAGGTGAGTTGTATTAGCATTACTGGTATTCTAATAACTTACAGAAAAAGTTATCTTTTCCCCATTAATTCATGTTTCTGTTTCTTTTAGCATGTTTTTTGAAAGAAGAATAATTGTTACCTCAAAGAAACTTAGTTTGGTAAGTTTGTAGGGGAAAAATAAGATTACTGGTATGAAAAAAAAAAATCTTAAAAACCTTGTCTGAGGGTGTGCTGTCTCCAAAGGTTCTTTGTAAATAGGAGAACAATATCAGATATTTTTGTAACCAATATGATTTCATTTTTAGTTAACAGCATGCACTTATGGTGCTGCATCACTACTTTATCCAATGCACTGGTATGTATTGTATTGTAATTTAGTAATAACTTATTAATTTGCTATTAATCTGTACTCTCACTCACATATTCCCTATATACAAGTCAAAGTGTGGAAATTATGTATATTCCATAACTTTTATAAGGAAATTTTTGTGTCGGCAGATTTATGTATTCATTATACAGTTGTTCCCAAAAACATTGTCCAAGTGAAAAGAGGTTTATATGACAAAGTCAATAAATGTTCAATTTTCGCATGCATTGAACTAGGAATTTAAACATGCACCATTGCATGCATTTGCAGAAAATGTTGATGGTGGTTTAGAATGATGTCATGTACTTTTGTATTGCATGCAAATTAAAAATTCCACACAAGGAAATTGAATAATTTATTGTCATATAAACCTCTTTTCACTTGGACAACATTTTTGGGAATGACTATATATGAATGACAGCACCATATCCATATTTAACCCAAAATTGATTGGTTTATCTCAGCAAGAATAAAAAAAGTAATTTGCTGTTAATATTCCGTTTTAGGCAGCATATATTCATCCCTATAATGCCTCCTCATTTATTGGATTATTGTTGGTAAGTTGAGTCATTCCTGTACAATATATTGTTGTCAAAGAATAATGTTGTCTCCATATAGATTGTTGATTTGATCATTTTTTTCTTTTATTTAGTGCTCCCATGCCATTCCTTGCTGGGGTTCATTCCTCTCTAATGCCAGTAAGTACTTTGTTTCCTAGGGAACCTTATTAGTAGCTTTATTTATAAATGGGGTTTTTGAATAACAGTTATTTGGTTTATTAACAGAGTGTGCGTAAGATGCCGTTAGATGAAGTAGTTATCTTGGATGCTGACACCAATGAAATTGAGACTCCTTTTGACGACTGTGCAAAAATACCTCAGGATGTGGTGAGTTGCTTCCCATGGTTTATTTTAATATTCCATTGCTTTTTTTAAGTAAATATTTCACTCATGCACTCTTTCATGCACTTATTCATGCACTCATTTATTCATTTATTTGTCCATTCATTCATTCATCGCTTTGTTCATTCATTCATTCATTCATGAGTGTTGCCTGAAAAGTATCTAGTGGATGATTATTATGATCATTCTTGAATATTTCTTTTCATTCATTCATTCTTTCTTTCATTCATTAACTCATTTGCTCACTTGCTCATTCATTTATTCGTTCATTCAATTACCTGCTCACTCCTTCCTTCACTCACTCATTAGTTAATCCCTTCCTTCCTTCCTTCCTTCCTTCCTTCCTGCATTTATTTATTTATTCTTCATTTGTTTGTTCATTCCTTTATTCATTCATCCATTCATTTATTCCTTCGTTCTTTCATTCATTTATATTTCCTGTTATTCAGATACTGACATTAAAAAGCACTCTAAAGAAGACAGTATACCCAATAGAAGACCATGTGTCCAGAGCATTTCTCTGTGCCATGGTTTCATTAGTTGGTGGATACAGAGATGCCCTCAAATTCAAACCTGTAAGTTCCACTTTCTGTGTTGTTTAATTGTAACATTATTTTACAGTGCTTTCTATGTACAATTTCTGGGTCCAGAGGGGGGGTCTCCTTCCAGTGGTAACCTCTGGATAATTCCCATTTGTTAATTATCTGTTCACATTGTCCTAAATCCATTTTTTCACAATAACATGAATTTATTTGATTTTTTTCCCTCTTTTTTTCAGGGAGAACAAATTGTGTTTGATAAGGAAGCGTAAGTCTATTATCTTTTTATGTAAAACCCATTTGTGACAATCATCAGAAATGGAAAAGATATGCCCAAAGTAAAAGGGTTTATTGATCTAACTTTAGGTTTGTCCAGTCCAAATCTGCCAGCAAAGGAAATTTCTTACAGTCTGTCTTACAGTTACAGTTGTTTGATCAGGTAAGGTGACACATTTTCTCTTTGAATAAAAATAAATAAATATATGTTATTAAACAGCTGGGAGGTCCGTATTGAGAAAATATTTGCCTGAGGTTTTGAAAGTGGACCGACCTAAGCTGTTTAATAATGTCTTTATTTTTTTCTGGTTCGGGAATCCCTTCTAAGCCCATGTAACTGTGAGTGGTGCAGATGAGCCGGTCCGTACTGAGAAAAAACCAGACTGGTTAACAACCAATCAGTGCGTAAGATTCACCAGGATTCTGGACCAGAAAAAAAATAAATCAACTTACTTTATTTCAACATGGCAGTCACAACTAAGCACTGGTAAACTTGAAGCCCTCTAGTTTAACATCTCTAAGCAAGACAGGATCACCATTTATGTGATAATCCAAACTATGTTGAACATCTGTTACCATTTGTGGATGATTTATAGCAAAGTCAGTACTGGTACCTTCTCAGTTATTTTAAGAACCTAAGTGTTGGTCCGGCTGGGGATTGAAGCCGGACCAAAGGTCCGGACCGGAGGTCATGGGATTGAACCCATGACCTCCTGAACAACAGATGGATGCACAACCAACTGAGCCAACTACATGACATTTTATAATTGGTTTATAATCAAACAACTTAAGTTTGTTGTCTTGATATATTCTTTTGTTTCTTCAGTTTATTGCTGGGCGACTGGATTTGCTAAATTCAGGCAAGGGATTTAATGATGTTTTTGAGGAACAAATTAGCCTTAAAGCTGAGGGTAAGCAGAACTATGATATTTTTCCTAATTTTGACTATAAACTGAAACATCCAGTCCAGAATACAGAGGTGCTTTCCATTTACCTGGAAAAATCTGCAGAAATTCTGATTGTAAAAACTTAATGGTATGGATCATTCCAATCAAAACATTTTGGAAAACTTTGTCTTCTGATCAAGGTAATCCACGTTTCCCACTCTTTTTGGTTCTTCCAGTAGACACATGTACCATGTGTGTTTTCCCACTCTTTTTGGTTGCAAGACACACATAACCAATTATCACTGTTATTTTAGGAGACGAATTTCCAACCAGATGGATTGGTTTAAATGGAAAGCACCCCATCAACTTACATTGACTAAAATAATGAATACTTGGAGAAACTCCATTGAGAAAGAAGATAGAGGCCTTGCAATTCCTTGTAGGGTTAAATTCAATGGTTATAAAGATATGAATTCATAAATAAAAAACTCAAAATATTTCATTTTGCAGATCAAAAAAAGCTTAAACATCAGTATAAGATGTGGAAGGTAAGCTATATGCACCATTACTGGGCATTGTGGCAAATCCAGTCATGGCCAATTTATTTAATTGTAAAAAAATTAATATAATGAAAAATTTTGTGAATTTTGTCAGTACATATGTGTCAGGGGGACAAGAACCCCTTTTTATAAGAACAAATTTTTGAATGACTTTAACCTTAATGCCAATTTAGCTGAAATTTTGCCTTTTAGATTTGAATTATAAATAGAATCTTATGATATTGTTACTGTAGACGCTATGAGATTCAAGGAGAATTCATTGGAGGCCTCGGGAATTCCATGTTGAATTTCACTCAAAAAACGATACCGCACTTGTCGCTTCGCGACTCATGCAATATCGATTTTTCTTATGAAATTCAACAAGGAATTCCCTCGTCCTCCCATGAATTCTCCTATAGAATTTGTAAATTTTTATCATTATTACTTAGAACCTTTGTAAATATTATTATGATGATTTTTCTTGTATTTATTGTATTTATTAATCGTTATTGTGAAATAAAGGTTTTAATTATTATTAATCATTGAATTTTTTAAAAAATAATTTTGTGAAATAATGTCTTTTCTTTTCCCAGAGGCAAAGTACTAAATACATGGAAAAGGTAATTTAATTAAAAGATAATGAAATAATATACGATCTCATGAAGAAAACACTTAAGGCTCAGACACACAATGTGACATTCCCCGTGAAGGTGTTTGCAATGGGGAAATCGCACCATGTGTCCGACGTCCACAACTGTTGGCATGTGTGTTGCAGAAGCAGAAACAAGTTTGCATACATGTATGACAGCTTGCATGGGTGGACACACAGTGTAATTTCCCCGCTGCGAGCAGCATCACATCATGCATCTGAGCCTTAAGTAGTACAGTGGTCAAAAGATAATTGGGGGAGGGGGTGGGGAAATGATGGAGTCTTATCTTTGCTATAGGTAATTTACTTACATACTACCATTTTTTCTATTGTCTTTATCAGGCTATGAAGACTTCAAAAGAGGGTTTTAATGAAACAAAAACATATTTACTAGGAGTCAAAAAGGAGGCCAAGAAAAACTTTATCCAGTTCAAGGACAACATTGGTGAAAAGCTTCGGGGGAAAGTATGCATGAGATTAATCTCTAATTTTACTAGCATCCATGCGATTACTCATATCACAGAATGTACAGTTTCATATGTCAACTGTGGCCCTGCGCATGGTGATAATGGGCTCAGAATAAAGAGAAAAGCACTCTATTTTTAGTATAAATATATACTTCGAGTTGGGGGTTAGGACCCACTACAAAGTACACATACTTCCCCACTGATACCTTCTATACCATGCTTTTCTTTCCATCTACATGTATATCTCACAAACTCTTTTCATTCACCCTTACACGTATCCCACCATCCCATTTTTCTTTCTATTTATCCACTTTCTCATTAACCCATCAAAATTAATTCCTGTGCTGTTCTGAACCTTTCAGGACGAAGAAGAGATAGGCGGAGAGCTCAAGAAGTGTAACTCTCTGCCTTACATGAAACATTATGGTATTGGTTCCAAGATTTCTCCTATAACGAGACGAAAAGCAGTGTCTCCCCAGGTAAGTGATCCTTGTTCATCATATCAGATAGTACAAGAAAAGACAGCGCTGCCTTCACACGACGGTACGATAACTTTCCTTATTTGTGCGTGCAGACGTTTAGCAAACCCCATCCCGGCTTCCCGAGCCATTCAGATAAAATGATTGAGATAATTGAGTCCAAACTCATTGAAAGAAAAACAGGTAAAAAGGTCTTTATAGTGATCGATGTTCTAGCTAGACTGCATGAAGATGTGTTACCTCAGTTACCCCTCCCCCACTGGGGAGAATCCACAGGGGGAGGGGCTGAGGAGTATTCCCTGGATTTTGGCATGCATTGAACCTTTATCTTAAGGTTGCGCACCCTTCCTAATCCAGTCAATTTGAAGGGCAACATTCCAGAACAGGAGTTTTGGGAGGAGAATTGACATACCGTTCTTGGCGGAAACGCTAAGAATAGAGCTTTTTCGAATTCGTCGAATACCGCTGTGTTTCTTAATTACAGACTCGTTTCTACAGGGTTAGCCTTATTTCAGTGCCAAAATATTCATGATTACCAAAGATATAACAAAGAATACGCGACTTTACAATACCAATAATTTGAAATTCCACGGACCTTCACTGAATCGCATGAATATTCTGCAAAAAACGAGGGTAACCCACCCTGCATAACAGAGAAATCGAAACTAGAGAATTAGCAAAAAGGACTGTCCTCCTCTTTTGACAAATGTAGAATTGTGTTGCGTAATGTCTTATTTCCTTTTTCGATGCCGGTCAAATTGGAATGCGCACGCAAATTTGAGTCGGAAAAATATCTAATTTCCTTCATCCAATTCAACGAGTCACGCTTCTTCTTGTTTACTTATTGTAAGGAGATAGCCGCCTTCCATTCGTTTCATTTTCCCATGCATTTACTTTTTCCAAGGCTAGAAAAGCGCACAGCTTCCATCACGACGGCGAAATCAAAAGACCACGACCTCAGCGACCTCCTCCGCCAATAACACAGAGGAACGTGCGCGACCGAACGAACGCAATGTCATTAGTAATTGATCCAGATTCGAACGACCGCCAGCTGCAGACTCGACACAGTACTCCAAATCTATTGGCTGATCCTCCTGTGGCAACGCTGGTATCGCTGGATTCTCCTGAAGAAACCAAGACAGAAGAGGTAGTAACCATGACAACCGAGTAAAACTACAAAGCTCTGGAAATTGATCACAATTAAACTAGACTCATGTGTATGACTTTAGAAACCTTAGCTTGTGCCCTAGTAGCCTCGTTCTGAATCCCACCAGCACGAGGCTTGCGCAAAAACTTTTTTATAAAAGAATTTTTTTGTTTCGTTTGTTCATTCGTTCGTTTCTTTCTTTGATTCTCTTTCGTTTTTTCTCTTGTATTCCTTTTCGTTCGCTTTCTTTTTTCCTTTCTATTAAGTTAACTTATTTTGATTAGTAATTTCGGTTGATTTTTGGTTAATTCTTTAAGGCTAAAACTCTATATTCACTTTCTTTTTTTCTCTTCTTTTTTAACAATTAACAAAAGGACAACAAGAGAAACACTTTACTTGATCTGTCAGAGGCGCTCCAAGACGAAAAAGTCAACGAAGCATCGTCCAGTTCACAATCAAACGACTTACAGCCGAACCCTTCAACAACACAGCCTGTTAACTCGCCGAAACCTCTCCGACCGCCGAGGCGATCCTCGTCGGGGAAAAATCCGAATCGACCGGAAGTTCCTCCCAGGCCTTCTCTTTCGAGGAAAACGTCCGGTTCGTCTGAAACTTCCGCAAGTGACGTCATGTCAGGACAAAGTTCCCCTGCTACTCCCTCTGGCTATATTCTCACTCCTCTTAGACATCTGTCAATTGATTTAGAAAAAGACATTATGAGTTCGCTAGGACCTGATTTCGAAGGATTTTTTCCAGGTCAGCAGAAACCCGAATGTTGGAATTCCGAAAATAGTTCCGAAAGTTCGCCGACGTTAAACGAATGCCTCACGAACTCTGTAGAGTCAAAAAACAAAGGACAAAAGGACGAAATCAAAGCGAATGAAACTGCAAGTAAAACCGTGGATCCTTTCGATAGTTTGTCGCCTCAAATCGATAAGATTTCGGTGGACGACGACTTCTCGAAGGCTTTCAGCTCAAACGACGGGACAGATCAAATGAAATCTAACTGGGTGAACTTTGACTAGACTAAAATGCTTGGATATCTCGCGCATATTCGTCTGTTTTAGTGCAACATTTTTATCAATAGAATCATGGATCAAGTCAATAGGCCCATTTGCATGATGGCGTCATTTTACTACCACTACCAGAATGCTTTGTCAACATGCTTTGTTATTCAGATTTTTCTACTCTCCTGGAAATATAGAGACAATACACCAGTTTCCATACATCGGTTCACTGGTCAAACACAAAGCATTCATCCGAGGCTCCAAGGGGATATTTGTATAATCCTTTGAAACTAAGGCCACTGGACCTTGACGCCTTGCTTGGGAGCTTTGTGTTTGGCCAGTGAACCGATGTATGGAAACTGGTGAATTGGTAAAATTTGCCTGACAATAGAAACCACTCAAAGCATTCTGGTCTTAGTAGTAAATTACGCCATCATGCAAATGGCCTATTCAGGAAACTTCTCACCTCATTGGACTGGTCACTTCTGGCTGTTCGGGGTGTAAATGCTGTACAGTGGAAAACGGAGTCTGCCAAGAGGTGCTATCAATCACATACCAAGAGCCTGCGTAACTTACAGCCAGTGGCTCTCGGTACGAGGTGCTATTTAAAACTCGAGTTTTTACGCATGTGCAATCAAAACTGTGCTTGAGACCGCATTCCTGTTTTAGTCTCCACACAGCAAGACACGTGACACGTGACTCGTATGATCCAGGGAAGGCTTTCATCGTTTTACGTTTTAATTTTGTGAACAAATCCGTTTTCCAGGGACAATCTTTTGTCAGCGTGCCATACTTCAGGAATTCATATTGGCTTGAATTTGCACGCGCCTTGAAACCTGTCTCTGCTACATGCTTCTTTTCCATACTGTATTAAAGTCCATACACACTAAGGGTTTTGCTCCAGGGGCAGGCTCCCGGGTCATTTTGCACAACTAGTACACACGAGATAGCATGCTGCAGGAGCTGGCTACATGGTGTGGTCATGCTCGCTGATATTTAACCAGTTCAATACCAGGGAGCATGAGCTGCAGGCAAAATTCTGCTCCCGCCATAACCTTTTTACTTAAAATCTTCGGTACACACGAAGGAGTAAAACGACCCCGGAGCCTGCTCCTAGAGCAAAACCCTTAGTTTGCATAGGCCTTAGCGAGAAGTGAGCAACAGAATTCATCATTCAACATGCAAATATTTTCATTCATCACCACAAGAATGTTATCTTGTAAAATTGTATAAATTTAATCAATTTTGAGCATTTAGAATTTCTTTTCGTTGAAATTGAACCCAGTCAAATGGGGTGAAAATTAAATTGTATTATAAAACTAGAGGGAGCGATAGATATTTAGATGGAGATTTTATAAAGCTGTGGTTCTTTGATTTTATAAAATAGATAATTTACTGCTTAATAAAGACTACTGACAAAGAAAAACGCTTTCAACAAGAATGTAAGGCAGGGGTCGTCGACCAAGGATTTTAACTACAGAGATTGTTTTGTTGTTGTTGTTGTTGAACTAACGATTATTGACTACATGTTAGATATTTATAGTGGTTATTTAAACAAATTCTACATGTTTTATAAACCGACAAGGCAGCATATTCGGACGACAGGCCAGGTTGAATGCAAGTTGTATTTCTTGGCCTATAATAATCAGTTGGGCAATTTTTTGACTACTTGCTGCATCCTTACTAATGCTTTTTGTCCTGCGTCCCACTGTTAAATAAATTTCTTTAACTTTACATATTTAGAACATGTCACGTGAGGCGGGCTAGTCTAAGTCACGTGGCATGTAAATCAGTAATTACATAGACTTGACAAAGAGTTCTCGATAGCTGGAGTTCGTTATTTGTTAGCATTGGATCCTAAAACGCGAGGCATCGGGAATTAGAAGAGAAAAGACCTCTGAAGACAGTATCCCATTGGCCAGTCTTTCAATTATCAATTAAGCCGTTTTAAACAGATGCTTCTTGGCTTCTTCTCTTTTCTTTTCGTCGTGCTTTTCGCCGTGTTTGACGTGAGCAGTGGGCGTGCCCTGTAGTCTGGCACTTTGAACATCGGCGTCTTTGTTGTCAAAATAAATGTGGGGGTTGATTTTTTTGAGAAGGTCGTCCGTTGACAGACCCCCCATGAAATGACTCTCGTCGATTTCAAGACCCCAGTGACGTAATGTGACTAGGGCGCGATTTCCAACTGTTGCATCACGTGACGAAACCATGTACGTTCTTATGGGACAGGGGTCTTCGTTTATTAACTTTTTCTGCATGCGGCCAATAGCTTCAGCAAATGCCTTCAGTGGACCCTGAAACATCAATGCTTTTGCTGAACATTGGAATTTTTGCAAAAAAATATTGAATAGTTGATGCGGCCCAGCCCCTGCTACTGGTACTGCGTAGTGTCATCTAGTTCTGCTCCGTCGACTGCTTCAACTATTTCTACTGTTGCCTTCTCCTAATTAGAGTGATTTTCCTTCGACCATGAAAGAATAGGCAAACTAGTAGTTAGTAGTAGACTCTAAACCTATTGTTTTCTTTTGTTCTTTATCAACTAGCACAAACTATATAGTCATTTTTCTTTCACGGTCGAAGGAAAATCACTCTATTACCATGCTGCTGCTGCTGCTGCTGCTGCTGCTGCTGCTGCTGCTGCCACCGTACTGCTGCTACTTTTTAGTATTGCTACTACAGTCGCTCGTGATGTTATTCCTCCCCACTTTTAAGAACATGCTTATTTTAGTTGTACCTCACTCAAGGCAGCATTCTGTTGGGCGGACTCGTCATATTCTTTGTTTTCATCAGCAAACAATACTACATCCAAGTCAAAGGCGATTCGCAGTTGAGTCTCGCTTGGGAAGTTCATCGGTTGAAGGGACATCACGGCAGCTGCAAACCCTTTGAATATTTTTATAATGTTACAATTACATTTTGTAGTTTTATTTGTAATCAAGTATTTGAGGGAAGACGAATCCTACTTACCTTCTTTTAGCGCATCTGTTACTTCATTTTCATACGATGTGAGAAAGAGTGTTATTTCGTATGGCTTTAAGTAAGGGACCATGTTTGAGCCTTTAGTCAATGCCATTCTTTTAACATTCAATCCTGTATGAATCAAGACATGCACATTTATAAATGCGTTGACAGGGGCAGAGCCAGGATTTTTTCTAGGGGAGGGGAGGGTGCACCTAGTAGTTGCGAGTCAAATTGCCCTGTATCATAACCTCACGGCCTGTTTATGAGGGGGACAGAATCTTCCAGAACAATAGAAATTTGAACAACATTCGCTCTGCTGAGAAAAGTTTACTTTTCCAATTTTCTGGTTTCCAAATACAAGATGTACTGATGTTTAATACACAATATTTACTGTATTTGGTGGCTGTTCCTGCTTTTCTACGGTCCACAAAACGCATTTCATATCGATTTTCTTTGTGTTACTGTTTTGTCCCCCTCCCACGACCATGATCCTTAGCGTTGAAACAAATAGATTGTTTTGATGTGACATCATAGTGATATAAGTCCCATTACCATGATGATTGATGGACTTCTGGAGACGAATTCCAACTTGTCCACTGTTGTGTGACATCAAAGTTATGGCAAAAATTTCTTTTTCGTCGGGATTTTCCTGTTTAAGCTTGGCATTCACGTACTCCAGGACCTCAGATAAAAATGGACTTAATGTTAGAATTAATCTTATCAAAAAGGGGCAAAAATGCTTGCCGGTTTTCCACCCCTCTCCCCCAATTCACTCCAATTTTTGCAACTCTAAAATAGATCCTAACGTTGGTTTCTACCTGTAGGCTCTAAATATGAGTGAGTGACTGTTCCGCGTTAATTATGGCGAGGGGGACAGGTGTTTATTTTTGAGAGATTTTGCTTATCTGAAAATGTACCCCCTACCCCGCCCCCCTCCCCACCACCACCACCACAACATACACACATCGTACCCCCCTAAAATGTGCCAGTACAAAAACTGTAACCCCTATTTTTTGCTATTACCAAAAAAACGTACCCCCCCCCCCCCCTCTACTTACTCTCACCGCTCAATCACCCCCCCCTTCTTGACCCCTACACGCCTTCCCCCCGCCACCCCCCCCACATGCCGGCGCCCAGC
>JAAAQI020125050.1:0-14820 GCA_011800005.2 Stichodactyla mertensii
GGATAGTCATGAAACGTATGTCAGATGGGATAGTCATGAAACGTATGTCAGATGGGATAGTCATGAAACGTATGTCAGATGGGATAGTCATGAAACGTATGTCAGATGGGATAGTCATCAAACGTATGTCAGATGGGATAGTCATCAAACGTATGTGAGATGGGATAGACATGAGTGGTGTTGATCGAGGACAGGAGGCTCTCCTGATCGAGGAACAGTAATTTATAAATTACTGAGAAATTTAATGAAGTTTTATGTTGGCCATGAATATAATTTTAGCTTTGTTGAAAATTCTTCGTGGATTAAAAAGAGTGAAAGAGAACGCCAAAAAAATTGTGAAAAAAAAAAAAAAAAAAAATCGAGATGGAAATGCGACTATTGCAGGATTCGAACCCGGGTCTGCCACGGTAATTTATGCAAAATTACTGTGAACACACTAACCATAGCTCCGAAACATTTCCTTGAAAGCTGCGGCGCAGTATGGATTTCCGAGCTTGACCGGCGATGAAGTGGCGTTCCGTCATCTTAGGGGCTAGAGAATCTTTGCCGAAACATCAGGGGAGAGGCTGGGCGGCCCCCAGACCATATACGACCAACCCCTTGCTCTAACCACGGTCTACATGGATTTGAAAGAGAAAAATAACCTAGTCTTTGAGATGCATTGTTTTCGCATGTAGTGATATGCTAATGCTTAAAAAGCGATAGACGAGTGGTTAAATGCGCTGTGCTTCCAAGACAGTTAGTCAAGCCCTTAGGGCTAAGTCAGTACTCGGATGGGTGACCACTGATAGGTACTCAGAACTTTTTTTCCCTTTCCCTTTATTTTTTATTACTGTTATGTTACTGTATTCGGTTTGCCAATCCGTGCCTGTCAATTAGCTCATTAAAGAACCTGTTGAACTATTCGCATAAGAGTAGGGGATTATCTCTCGGTTCAACAGTCTACCCCAATTTGGAGGCATAACATACTAATACTAATTATCTACTCATGATTGTAAGCTGCGCGGCTGCCAATGGCGCCTTAATATGCACTGACTTGTAAAGCGCATTGAGACTTGCGTGAAATGCGCTATATATATAAATACCCCATTATCATTATTATTATTATGGCAATATGTACTATTGGATGCCAACAGCATTCATTACATTTAGTCGGGCAGCTAAAGCTGTAACCGTTTAAACAAATCTTATTTACAAAATTTAATAAAAAGGGTCTAAATTGTTGCGTAGTTATATACAGAAAATTATATATGTAAAAAAATACGTCCTATGTGTATTATCGTAATTAATTTCGTATATCAGTATTCATTTATGAGTTCTAATGTACATAAAAGTTAGCAGTCCTTGCTTATTACTTTAAATCAACGTGCAATGTTCAGACTATTATTATTATTAATAATAATAATAATATTATTATTATTATGATTTGAATTACAATAACTACCCCCAAAAACAGAAGGCATTATTAATGGGGTATGCCAAAGTGGAGAATGAGAAATCTTTTGTTAGGAACCAACCAACATGGCCGCGATGACGTCACGCAAACACACACTATAGAGCTGTTAAGTGTGACGTAGTTCGAACGATAATCGACTTCCGGGTCCAAAATGAAAAGCAGTTCTTTGAAGATTTTTCTTGCTTTGTTCTTCATAGTCCCCTCAAACAATCCATAGATGCTTTGCGAACTCGACTAGAATCTAGTCCTGCTCTCGATTCGGGAAAGGTCAATATGAGCCTGAGTCCCTTGGAATCAGCGGAAACTCAATTAGTTCCAGTCCTCCCGTACACGTGAATCCAGTAACACTTTATTTTTCTCTGTAATTTTAATGTTTTCATCCCCAAAAAACTCCTCATAACAACTCATTATAAACAGGTTTCTATATATTAGACAGCCAGTATGAAAGAGAGGAAAAGTAGCAAGATTCCTGACAACTTACCACAGCTTCAGAACTTAATTAAGAGGGACCCAGAGTCGTACAAAGAAGAGGTCAGTGAGTACCTCATACAAGTGTGAATGGGTTGAGATCTCTTGAGTTTGTCCACGATTTTTGATTATTTTTTCTTTCAATGTTATACAGTTTTTACAGCAATATCGTCATTATCAGTCCAACCTCCAGATATTCAATTTAAATCCTTCAAATGGGACCAAAACACTTCAAGAACTAGTCATGTTTTTGTGTCAGGTGAGTATACACTCGGGCTAAAGTTGTCGAAAAATGAAGAGTCATATATGTGACATCAGGATCTAAATTGTTCGAGCATTTTTATTTTTCTTTAGGTTGCTCACTGTTACCCTGAAGAACTTGGTCAATTACCACAAGATGTCAAAGAAATATTACACAAACACCATAATATTATGGACCCAGAACTGAGAATGGTAAATGAATGACGAGAAATTAATAGAAAATCAAAGTTTTCACACGTATGTACTGTCACTAATGCAGCTATCAATTTTAAGCACCTCTGTGGCTTAACACTGATAGGTGTACAGGGGTACATTCAGGGAAGGGGTGCAGGGAGCACTTTCCCTGAGATGAGCTACTTACAGTCAATTATGGATTAATATTATCTATTTTTAAGTCCTGGATCTACCTCCATTGCATAATTCTTTGGATGCCTATGACATCATTGCCACCATCTTGGTCAGCTTTGACAAAAGATTTAGTCCTGGCATCTTTTGTTTTGACCTCCAGCATGGCAGCCATGTCTTTTGTCCTCTGCTTCCCATGTAAGGGATGCACACTGAGAAATGTGACGTGAGGGTCTAGCTACTGGAAAGGCATACTCTCTACTCTACTTAACAGTATTTCTTTACTAAATTTGACAGACACTATGCAAGGCACTTATCTTACTAAGAAATAAAGATCTTTTATCTCCAACAAGGTATTGTACATTAATCTTATAACAGCAGATTTCCTATGAATTACCATGTTCCTCTCTCATGAATACCACACTACAGGTTATCTCTTTTGTGGTTTGTTTTCAGTCTTTTAGAGCTATTTTTTAAGTTATTCCGATGTCCAGATAAGCTACTACGACAAGTACTCTATAATCACATTGTAACAGACATTAAGAATATCAATGCAAAACACAAGAACAACAAAGTCAACATGGTAGGTTAATATCTATGAATTACTTCCAATTTATGTGCAATAAATTGCCAGGTGAATTTGGGATAGACTGCAAATACTGTATATTAGTAACATTCTGCCTCAGTCTTCAAGTATATTTACTGGATAACTTTGTAGTGTTGGTGACAATATATGGCACAGTTACTTTTGGTGATGAGAAAATGATGTTTTCAAGAATATGAATAAAAAATGTCTATATAGTGCACTGGTATCAAATACACATGAACTTGCTTTTCACAGACTTTACAGAATTTTATGTACACCATGTTAAAGGACAGCAATGCAGTGGCTGCAAAGAAGTCCTTGGATGTTATGATTGAATTATACAGAAAAAATATTTGGAATGATGCCAAGACAGTCAATGTTATCACTACTGCTTGTTTCTCTCCTGTTGCTAAGGTAACAACATCCTGTTGCTAAGTTACAAATGTGGTGTTAAATACTTTGTTCCTGGACAAGTAAACGTTACTGTCACCAGTGAAAAGGACCTGAACCTTTGTCAACACAGCCAATAACAAAGTACTACATAACTAAGACTAAAGCTTTATAATTATATCACTTCTATAGGAAAGTAAACTTGTCTGGTGTCTATTGTTTTGCTAGATTCTTGTCGCTGCTCTGAAATTCTTCTTAGGAAGTGATGAAAATGAGACAAAAGATGATAGTGATAGTGACAGTGAGGTAGGTGTTCTCCTCTTCAAGAAATACAAGTAGTTCAATGGTTAATTTTCCTGCTTTCTTTCACTGCTTTCTTATGATAAATAAAGCATTTCATTTTGGCTCATTTGCATCAAATTTGAGGGGCACTTTGCATTATCACAGTAATTTTCATGCAGTGAAGGATAACAAGCTATTGTATTTAAGCTAAAGTGACCCTCAAAGTTGAGAATAAGAAACCAGTGAATGGTGCTTTAATAGATTTGGGCCAGCAAGGTAATTTTAACTATGTACCCTTCTGACCAAACAGTAGATGCTGATACCAACAGTCAATCAACTCGGGTGACATGTATCACCTGGTCATAAAGTATACAATCTCCTTGTTACAACATACCTGTAATCTGTTCTTTTATCACAGCCTGAAAGGCCGACTGCTAAGAAGCTGCTTCTAGCTTCTGGAGTCAACAAGAAGAATTCCAAGAAAAAGAAGAAACTAGAGAAAGCTCTTTCCATTCTTAGGGTAAAAAAAGCCACTTTGTTTTTTTGTTCACTTTTTATAATCATGTGTGTAATTTATATAATATATTACCAGCTTTAAGGGTAAGTGCTAAGCCTTTAGATGCTGAGTGGATGGCCTTGGATTCATGTCTTGAAATATAAACCTTAATTTGTTTTAGAAACACAAGAAGAAACATAAAGTTACAACAGTAAATTTCTCAGCTTTGTATCTTATTAATGACCCTCAAGGTATGTACAGTATAAGCTAAATTAAAGTTGACAGATAACTTAACTAGAAGTCAAATAAATGTACTGTAATGTCATAATGGGGGAAGCTTACCTTATTGTTGGTATTTGCATGTTTTTTTGTATGTTTACATACAGTACATGTACCGTAGTTGCACAAAATATCCACGGTGTCAAACATAGCAGTAATAGTGTGAGATCTTGTATGTTCCTATCTCCCACTCACCCCCCTCACCCCCCCTCTGCCACCCTCACTTGTTCTTGAAACTTCTTTGGGGGAGGTATTTATATTTTCTGTAACCACACATTAAAGTTAACATACAACTGTACCCCAGTAATTCTTTAACCTAAGCAGGATAAAATGATTTCTTCCAGGTTTTGCAGAAAGGTTATTCAAGCAGTTAGAAGCTGCTACCTGTAGATTTGAAGTGCGACTAATGATGATGAACCTGATTTCAAGGTTGATTGGAATACATCAGGTACAGTATGTCCATTGATAAATTTGAATGATCCACATGTTGCTTAACAGAGTATAGGTATTGGTTGATATACACTATTTCCCTTGACAGATAGACATGTTTATAATGTGAAAGAACTTTTTTCGTTTTTTTTCCTATAACCATATTCCTTACTAGAAGCCATAAATTGAGCTGGGATATTCAGCTGACTCCATTTTCTTTCCTTCCTTAACAGCTGTTCCTGTTCAATTTTTATCCTTTTTTACAGCGTTATTTGCAACCTCATCAAAGAGGTACAGTAATACAGTGTACAAGGATTACAAGATGTTAAGGATTAATTTTTATTCTGCAGTGTCCCATTTATTCATTCATCTCATTCATTCATTCATTTAACTATAAAGCAAAAACTGATTTATGTTTTAGGGGTTACAAAACTTCTGCTGTTCTTCTCACAAGCCTGTCATGAACTTGTTCCTCCAGAGGTAAATGAACTGCCATATTCAGTTTCTTTGTTTAATTCTGGAACTGGTAAACTAAATGAGATATTTCTGTAATTGCATCTTATAGATTATTGAATCTGGTGTCAAAACAATTGCAAACAATTTTGTAACAGAAAGAAACTCCAATGAAGTTATGGCTGTAGGGTAAGTAAATCGATCAGTCAATCAGTCAGTCAATCTGTCAATCAATCAATCAATCAGTAATGAAAAGCTCTTCATCCACTGGTTAGATGGGTATGGTATGTCTTGTAGATTATTTGAATGTTTTATGGGAGTCCATTAGGCACTCTCAATGGAGACTGCAATACATTGGGGGCGAGATGGCAAGGGGGCGAGATGACCAGCATTCCTCTCAATAATACAAGACACTACAATGTGAATATTCATGTATGACATCATCAGAGTTATGGTCATTACCCAATGTTTGATGGCATCATGGGACACTTTTTCAAGCCTGCAAATTAGCACCAGTCATTGGGCATTTGTCCAGTAAATTTGAGGTCTTGATTGGCAAACGCTCAGTCTGGCTGGACACAATTGTTCTATCAAATTTTCAAGTGGGAAATTTATTTTGTCTGACCATGTATACACACTTTGCAAGCTACCCAAAATCATCCCTCATGTGTTCATTTAAGGTTGAATGCTATTCGTGAGGTGTGTACACGTTGTCCTTTGGTCATGACAGACACACTCCTACAAGACTTGGCACACTACAAGAAATCAAAAGACAAAGGTAAACTAACTGTACATTATGATATTTATTATTGTATGATTTCCTAACATCTTTTTGAGATCCTCTGTACGTTAGATGTATGGATATTGTAATAGACCCCTATCATTTGTCGTCATGCACCACGTGACTTGCTAGGAAGTTTCAACTTGAAGGAGGCAGTCCAGTTGTGTAGAAATGGCAAACTTTTATTTTATTTGATTGTTTTAATATGTCAAATATATTTTCTCCTAGGTGTAATGATGGCTTCTAAATCTATAATCCAGTTATTTAGATCCATTAATCCTGAACTCCTTCACAAGAAAGACAGGGTAAGTACCAGTAGCATATATTGATACCGTGTGTACAATGAAATGATATTGTATTTTAGAGATGCCAATGCTTGATGCCCATATTTAATTCCATGTACATTAATGATACATTTTAGGGGAAACCCACTGAGAGTACAGCTGAGTTAAAACCTTTACAGTATGGTGTGGTGGATAGTAAGGATTATGTTCCTGGTGCAGAGGTAGGAATCAAGATGAGAAATTAGACATTATAATAGGCAAAACATCATGTGACATATACTCTACAAAGAAAATATAGAATTAGAAAAACGACTAGGAAAAAAAGGGATAGAATAAGACTCAAAATGCATTTAAAAAAGAACATAAAACAAAGCTTGGAAGGTCTAAAAAAGACCCTTAATACCACAAGAAAGATATCATGAAGTGCAGATGCATTCTGACAATTTGTTAATTCCATAAACAGATTCTAGATGAAGAACCAAGTAATAACAGTGATGATGAAAAACAAGACAATGGTAAAATGTTTATTTTCATTCCATTTTCTTTTGAATTCACTCTGTGTTTTCTTTTTTAACTGTTCATTTTTTCCCAGAACAATGGGAAAGTGAGGAAGATGACAGTGATGGTGAATGGATAGATATCCAACATTCTTCTGATGAAGAAGATGACAAAGAAGAAGAGGTGAGCAGAAGCAGAAGCAGGTGGAATATCCACTGAGTACATATTTTTGCTACATCATAAAACTGATCTATTTTTCCTTTGATTTGTCAGTCAGAGGATGATGATGATGAATATGATGATGCTGATAAAAATGATGATGGCAATGACAATGGCAAAGAAACTGACAATGTCAAATCTGGAGAGCAAGAAGGCAGCAGTAAAACCAAAGCCGCTAAGATAAGTCAAATAAGAGTAAGTAAAAAAGACCCTGCTCTATGGTAGGGCATATTCCACAGTATTTGTGACATGGATCTGTGAGGTACATTTTACAAGTGGAAAGAAGAGTGCAAGGAGATCTTTTTCAGGCAACTTTTCAGCATACAAGCTACCCTAATACAGGGGTGGGTCCAGGAATTTTTTCAGGGGGGTGCAGTATTTGTGTTAAGTACTCCAGCACCAAAAATAGATAATAATAAAGCCATAATTGACTTTAAATCGCTCATCTCAGGGGGGTGCACACCCGATGCACCCCTCCCCTGGATCTGTGATACATGCATCTGGCATTAGAAAGACAAAAGCCAAGAAATTTTTTAAAATTTCTATCCTATCTTCTATCTGCACACAAAGTAAGACAGAGGATGTGAGCAGTCCCTGAAAACTGCCTGGCATAAATTTCTGCTTATTTTACCCCATTAATTTCAACTTTACATCTATTAAAATCTGTCTATAGTAGACCATCATGATATGGTATATTCTAGATTTTAACAGACGAAGACTTTAAGAAGATAAAACTAAGTCAGATGTCTAAGGAACTGCAGCCAAAAGTAGGCAAAAAAAGAAAAAGAACTTCACTCGCTGAAACGTCAAAACATCAAAATGAGAGGTGACGTAATGTGTATGCATAAAAAGTTGCATGAATAAACACAGTTGGTCATACACTGTGCGTAGTTCTGGTGTCGTGCGTAAGTTCCAGGTGTACACTTGGTACACTAAATGCATGCACACAACATGTGAACTGTACGCATTGTGTTATGGCGTACACTGTAGTTCTCCAATTTACCATACTTCTAGTATGTTGGGCATATTACATGTATGTTATACACTGTGCGTAATGCAAGTACGATGTGCGCAGATAATCTGTTCATTTTGAGCAGTTGAATATGCTGGTGAAATACACTTAACGATTCTCAGAGCAGTAGACAGTGTACACTTCGTGTGCAGTGAATAAAATGCACACGCATTCTATTTATAAAGAGAAAGCAATGATTGCACAATGCATCTTTTCAATAAATAGATTCGTTTTCTTTTGATTTTACAGAAGTGAACTCGTGCCACTAGAAAATATCGAACAAATCTACAAGAAACGAAAGCACGATAAAGAATCAAGACTGGAAACTGTTATAGTAAGTGGTGCACATGCGTACGTGATGGCAGCCATATTGGAAGACAGGAATCAAATCCCCTAAAATCGCCCTCCCCCCCCAGTTTATCTTGAGATCCCTAGACTTTCTTTGATTAGTCATGGAGGTTCCTCTAACGCAGACGTCTTCCGCCCCCCCCTACTCCTCCTCCTCCTCTAGTCTGTTCCCTTTTTCTTTGATTCCTGGATCCGACCTGAAAGAATCCCGTATTGTATTCTCTGGACTATTTCCGTCCGGGTTATTCAAGAGTGACCCGGGATTGGTGAAAAAACGTGCTCCAACGCTATTTGTTTTCACAACATTTGTTAATTAAGAAGATCAATCCATTGAAGCATCTTATTGCTATTATTGTGGCTATTTATGATATTAATAGAACTTAACTGGTCACGTCCAGGCCAGTGATATGATCTTCTAAAAATTCCTTGAATTGCTAGTAAGATTGTGTACGTTACAAGATTTTTGTTGTCTCTGACTTTAATTTTTGTAGATCTTATGGACAGACGTTTCGATCTTCTCTTAGATCTTCTTGGACACTGAAGAAGATCTAAGAGAAGATCGAAACGTCTGTCCATTTTACAAGATTTGTTTAAGACGAATTACCTGAATTTACTCCAATATTTTAAAACTTTTTTCAAATCGAAACAGAAATGTGTAATAACGCTTCGAGTGATTTTTAGATGGCTTTCTCGTTATTTGACTCCTAATAACGGGCTATCAAGTGCCGAACAACAGACCATTTATCCCTAACGCCCTTGCTGTAACGGTATCAGGACGAAGAAAATCAGGAACAGGCGCGCGCTACAAAATTTAAATCGTCTAAGTTTCCTTTGGCCCTTGTACAAATAATTTGAATAGAGCTTGGACTTGTTGAGTGAGGCGCAGCGGTGACAGAGATGATCAAAAAACTAACGGAAGGCATTACACAAAACGTAACAACTTGTTGAACACGACAACCCGGCACGACAATTTTTGGACATGTTTAGCTGTTTGTCTGACCTCAACCAGAGGATATTGATGTTAAAAAGCTAATAATAACATCAATTGAGACCTGCTGCAGTTTCCTGTTAATGGTGAGTTAGACGAGATTAGATCAGAACAAGGATTTCCTGTAAACCAATATATGCTTGTAACGCGATCCATTTCAATGGTTGCGTGACTGCCGGGAGTAAAAAGTACAATAATTTGTCCCACTTTGAGTTGAGAGGGAGACGCAAACAACGTGTTTCGCACCTCCTCTTCCTCTATCAAGTATATCTGTCCTTCGCTTGCGTTTTCGTAGTCTCTCACCAAAGCCGTTTTTAGTGCTGTCACGCAATGCTCCCTCCCCACAAGGAAGCGTTGCTTGACGACACCCCGCAGGGGGAGACTAAAGCGTTTACGCAGCTTTTAAGAAGTTTTCTTGTTTTTAGGCTGGTCGGCAAGATCGACCGAAATTTGGAGGCAAAAAGAAAAAGAAGATGAATGAGCACGCTAGCACGACAAACAAGGTAAATTTGATTTGTATTCTTCCGGGTTAAATTTCGAGGAAATTAAACCGAGAAAAGATGCAACAAGATGAGGCAATCACTATATCTGGTTGGATGGATATGGAATGAAGAAAAAGAGAGGAAAGAGGAAATGGAGAGGAAAGGAGGGGTGATGGGAGGATGGATAGATAGAGAACAGAAAGACGCACGGGTCAATGGATTAAATGGAAAAGATGGAAAAGGGGAAGGACGAATGGAAGGGAGGATGGAAGAGTGGACGAATGGACGAATGGAAGGAATAAGGGGCAGATGGACGGAAGGAAGGGGAAAAATTATAACAAACACAGTATATGCGTAAATTGCCATTTTTTCAGGAAAAAAGACGAAAGAAGAATTTCATGATGATGCGTCATAATCGTGATGTTCGTGGAAAAGTGAAACGATCTTTTCGTGACAAGCAGGTAACGAGTGACCCCGCGCACTGTGCGCAGTGCGTTAGACGGTATAACTGAGCTTCAGTGCTATGTGCGCGCAGTCTTAGATTTTCTTTGTCCTATACCGGCAAATTTTAGCGTCGTCAGTCAAAAACTAGCTAAACAGGTTTGGCATAAATCTCCCGAAAGCGGGTTTAACTGGACTCCGAATCTTTAGGATATCCTATCTCTCCTGATAGTATTAATAATAGCTGGAACGGTGTTATGTGACTCGTTGAAAGCATGTACACTAATCACTTTGTTCAAAAGTCTTTAGTGCGCTCACGTCACTAGATTAGCCCCTAGCGACTTAGTAATGACGAATCGTTTAAGCTTTTTCAGTAACACTTTAATAAATCACTTGGTTTTTAATTGCATTGTGTGCGCCGTATCTTGCTCGGTGCCGAGTGCGTCATACAGGATGATGTGACGGTTAGCATAATGAGAAAATCTGCTACCGCATATATTATAAGCCAGTTAATTCCTTATCATTCATTCATTTATGCATTTATGCATTTGTTCATCCACCCACCATCCACATTCATTTATATTCTTTAATGGATATATTAATTCCTTCTTTTTTCATCTATACATCTTCCCTTCCATCCATCCATCCATCCATTCATTTATTTGTTCGTTCTTTCATTCATCCATTCATTCATAAAGCGCTAAACAAGATTTGTCTCATGTTAAATTTCACGAAAATCGTGTTTTGAAGCCGATATCACCAACGGACATGCAGTAAAGCCCACTGATATAACTCGTGTATCGGGTTTTGATTATAAAAATTCGCGATTCGTAAAATGAATGTTTATCTCATTTTAAAGGAGATGTCAACTTTGGTTTTCTTTTTACTGAAATAGGAAGTGAAAAAATTGAGACTTCTTCCCATTCACTACCAAACTATTTATTTACTATTTCATTGGCTTGGGAATTCCAGCTACTATAATTCCGCTTTCATTTGTGTCCACGTCTATCTTGCTGGCTCTGATTGTCATTAAATAGGCTTCTTGTGATTTATATCTTTCACCATGTGGAATACTTTCTTTCTGACGTATTTCGTCTCATGTTTATCGAAGGGAGCATAGAGTGTCTTCCTATAGGTCTTGTGTGTCGGTACATTAGACGTAAATCTTATGCGCTTAGAAGATTCCAGGCGAATCTATCAGACAATTTCTCACTCGAAAATCTCAGCGGAGCCGGAAACGATGCTACGGCGGCTTACAACGCATGACAATCCTATTGGTGGTTTGTAGAACAGGGTTTTCATAACGTATTGTTAAGGATCTTTTTCGCGTTGTGTTGACATTTAAATTGGGAGAGAATCGTGGCGCGCACAGCACAAGGGAATCTAGTTATCGTTTATTTTTTTGAGAAAACGAACTGGCGTTGAAAAACGTGCTGTTTCTCCTGCCAGAAGATAATTGACGAAAATTCATGTCTTTTCCGTTTGTGTTTGTGTTTGCGTTTTTTCTTTTTCGTTTTTGGTTCAAATTTTTCTAAATTCCCATTTTTTGGAGGGGGCTTGTCACTGAGACATTCAGTTAGTCACCAGAAGTGGAAATAATCACGCTTGAAATTTCTTTCGTGACCACGGCTAAACGCGCTACTGTGTCCTTCCGTACTCTTTTCTTTAAAGTCAAAGCGTAGATTCTCTGAATAGGAATTTATTTCCCTCTGGGGTCTGTTTTTCCATTCCATTTTCATCCCTTCGCTTCGAAATTAGCATTCTCCATATTTACGCTCCAAAATGAGATTTTTTACATGGGCGCAAATTCTGTTTTCCGGACTTTGCTAATTACCAAAAATGTTTAGCCTGCGTAGCCTGGTTCTTAGTCAATGTTTTGAAACAAGAGCCTGGTGACCTTAGTCATTATACAGGAAGGAAATACAGGAAAATAGTATGGAATTTCTGAGTTAACTTTCTAGGTGAGGACTGGTTCAACCCATGGGTTTGTCTGGACATGACGTGGTTAACATCGCTGGGTAGGTCCTGGGAGAGGTCTACTCGGTAGAACGAGGATTAAAATCCCTAGAGGTTCGGAAAATCCGCACGAGTATTTGTACTCTGGGCCAAACGGAAACTAAAAAAGAAAAAATGAGATTTTTGTTTAAATTTACTTCGTTCAAGTGTTCTGTCCTTCAAAGAAGCACGTTCTTTAGGTTTTAAATCACATAGTCCAGAATAGTTGCCATGCGTATAGAATATAGAAACTCACAGAAGCAGTTACTTAACAATATTCTGACACTTTCATGAACGGCTTGGATGTTGTAATTTTACTTCATCGTCAAGGGGGAAGCTTTTCCAGGTGTTTTTCTTATACCTATTGAAAGTAACAAGACCAGCTCACTATGACCAACTTGATGACTAACTGGTGACTCACTCAGCTCTTTTTCTAATGCCTATGAGTAATGCGCTATCAAAGACTCTTGTTGTTCAACACGAATTGAAATGTTTGTGGAATACGTCAGACCACTTCTAGTCTTCATAGAATGTAGTCATACGATTTAACCTGAAAACTTGCTAATGGTCTTCACTTTCTGCGGTATATCATGTGATTGAGAATTTTTTTACTAATTTTACCGCGATTTTTCTCCCTCCACGAGAAAGTTGTGTGTGGATGTTAATATTTTTCAGTAAAAAGTACTTTACAAAGTGTGCGAGTAGTAAAAGCTCCCAGCTATGGACTACTATGGAAAATCAAATGCTGGATTCGACTTATTTGTTTTTTTGATTAAAACTAAAATAATTATCAATACTGGCTGCGTAACTTGTGATTTACATTCATAAACTCGGATTTTTTTCGCGAAATTTCTAGTATAGTGTGATCATGATACTAACATCGATTCAATTCGATCCTTTCAACTAACATAACAATTTATAAATACTTTATATAGATATTGGTTGAGATACTCGATTATTGAGATTTAAGGTGGAAAAAAATGAAGCTTTCATCTGTTACACTTGTTTATCTTTGGTTCGCTGTCGTCATGCATCTCGTCGCATAAGTACACGACTTCAAAGAGCCGACTCTGTTGGCGTTTAACTTACATTCATAGAAAAAAAACACAAAAGAAAAATGACGATCATCAAAACAATTAGATCTTTTGCAAGTAGGGAAAAATATACGTACTCGAGAGTCAGACGTACCCTCGGTTGACGTAAGTCTCATTTGCTATGAATGGTATCTCTTGAACATTGCCTCAGTGCCCACGCACGTACAGTCAGAGCCCGCCCAAACACCGCTGTTAGGCTCGTCTCCATGACAACAACCTCCCAATGTTCGTCAGAAACAAAATCGCATACATCTCATTTACTAAGACACACAAACACTGACCGCCCTAAACTAAATAAACCATGGAACATATTTTTGTGTTTTAGCTTTTTTTTTTTTTTCACCGAGATTTTTCTTCCTATTCATGAATCAATAGAAGGAATTAGCTGAATGAGTGTGCGAAACGAATTAAAATCTTGGCCAATCAAGAAAGAAGACAGCTTTGCTTGCGGCAAGCCGGTCTTTCGGTTCACCTGTTCAATTACGAAAGATATTGGATTTTTTTTGTTTCTTATTGTCTTCGTTTGACGTCATGAAAACACTGTTACAGAAAGATTTCATGTTTCGCACGTAAATGGTTGTTTTATTGTTAAGAGTCGTTGCCTAGCGATGATATTTAAGGCCAAGGTATCGTTTCGTATGTTTTTCATTTCAACTAATTTCTTTCATTCTTTCTTTGTTTTTAAGAAAAACTGGACATACAGCTTGCTAAAACGTACTTTGCTGAACATAGGTCAATAGACCTTTCCTAATTTCGCTTCAGTGACCACGAAACAATGGTTCCAGATCGAGGTTGGACTTGATAGGTTACAGTAGTGAATGTATGATGACATCAAGCTCAGTCTCGAATTGAAGCCATTGTTTCGTGGTCAATGAAGCAAATTCGGGAAAGGTTTATTCTGTTATCCCAATGGAGCCCCTGATAAGCAGGTCGAAAAGCAATCATTTTTCAGATTACCATCGAATGGCTGGCAAATACTCTCTTTCGTATATTTATAAACCAGGTTTTTAGTGCTGAGGAAAACTCGTTCATTCAGCTGGTAAAATTTCACATTCCTGTGAGAGACTGGCAAGTGAAAAGAAAAGAATATTCCATTAATTATTATCGTTCGTGTATAGTAAGTGTAGTTTAGTACCATCGCTCTCAAACCCTCTGAAGTTAATAATAATAATAATAATAATAATAATAATAATAATAATAATAATAATAATAATAATAATAATAATAATAATA
>JAAAQI020125061.1:0-14814 GCA_011800005.2 Stichodactyla mertensii
TGCTTTTGCATCAATGACTCATCGCAGAAAACTTTGCCAGAAAACTTAAAGGCAAGTATTTGTTGCAAGCCAATTACTTTATGCTTGAGTTTTATCCATTCTCAGACTGTGGATATGCTCTGGCTTTCATAACATAGTTGCTGCATCACTTGAGAGCTAGTACTTACCTCAGCTTTGCCATGTTTACTGAATGATGTAGATAATAGTCCTTTGATAGATTGCTTGGTGCAAACACTTTGTATCCAAATGCATGTGTAAACAGGCTTCACTAAAACTGAACCCAAATCACAACCCAGAAAGTTGGCCATAGTGAACAATCTAGACTGAAAAATAGTGATCAGTAAGCTGTCAGTAAGTGGTTGGTAACAGTCGGCAAACTGTCGGTAAGTGGTTGGTAAACTGTCTGCCAGAATACATCAGTAAGATGACAGTAAGATAATGGTAACATAACAGTAGGATAAACATTTATTTTAATTAGTATTCATAGCTATGACAACTATAATTTGTATCTGTTTTTATTTCACTCAAGATAGCACTAAGCCTTTGACTTTTGCATATATCCTGGCTCCTAAAAGAGCCTTTTTTAAAGGTTCAAGATTTTAATAGCCTGCAGCAATGTCTCTTTTTATTTATAAAAGGATCGTCTTTGAGACATGGTTTGTGTTTGCAAAAACGTGGCAGTTGGTAAGGTGACCGCAAGATGTTGGTAAGATAATAGTAAGTTGTTGGTAATGTAACAGTAAGTGGTCAGCTGACAGCTTACCGACCACTATTTTACGATTAGTAGTTCACCATAGCCAGAAGGTTTATGCCTTTTAATACATAATCCCATCAGAATCATATTTGTACCTTAGTGAAGAAAGGCCAAGTTAGCTTGTGATGCATTCTAATGGCAGTAATCCTGGTGCAAATGCAACTCAATTAAAATGTTTTTGTTATCAAAATATTTCACAAGATCCAAATTCTACCAACAAGAAATTTGCTATTGAAGTGAAAACACTAAGAGTGCACAGCCCTTTTAAAAAATGACCACCAAAACAAAAATGCTTTTCAAATGTGAAAATACTCTTCAAATCCTCATTAATTATTCATGAGGTAACCAGCCAAACATATGCTTAGAATCAGGCCATGTGATGAACCTTGAAACCCCACAAAGTACTACTAAGCCAACTTGAAATCTTTCCAGTGTCCTTGGACTCAAACGTTTTCAAGTCCGGAGTGGAAAAGATTTCCAGTCCAGGACACTGGAACAGCACTGCAATATTGGCTGAGGAGTACAATGAGTTTCAAAGTACTCTACAGCCTGATTGCATGACCAATGCCATGGTACCCACGGGTTGCTGAAGATGATACGGAATTGAAATCTCTGATCAAGAAACCCCAATACCAGTCAGAGCCTTTAAGCACTTCACCCATGTGCACTGAACAAGTTTGGTTCTGATGCCAAGGGTTGCCTATTTTTTGGTCACAATTTTCCATGGGATGCACAAACAGTGATTGATATGATGGTTGTAATTTTTCATGCATGTGCAAAAATTGTGTTTATTCCCCAACTTTTAGTATTATTTTAATCCCCCCAAACACTCCAATTTCTATTGTATAATTAGCACTATTCAGCACTTAGATCAATTAATGCAGCTTTAAATTTCTACTTTAAACTTCCTAACTTCACTCCCATCTTTTCCCTGCTGAATTCAAAACCCTCTCCAACTATATGTTTGTCCTTTTCCCTTCTGAATAATTAATGAGGATTTGAAGTCGTTCAAAGTCCTCCAATTCAGATGTGACAGAATTTCAAGTCCTTGCCATTAGTTCCAGTCCGAGGCTTAGCCTTGCACTGCAACTAATTGTGCAGACTTGAAATCCTGTCAAGTCCAAATTGGAGGACTTTAAAAATTACTTGTTATCTGTGTTAGCAGTCATAGTACCATTAACATTAGACATATTTACAGTTGTTTACAATCTATCATTGCTGCTTAGCTTTACCTGCTTCCCTTGTATTGTATGCTATTTCTTATTGTTATAGCTTCTCCTAAAAACCAAATAAATGAGCAACTGATTAAATGCACATGTTAAGAAATTACTGATCAATAAATATCTTACAAACTAGGTTTGTGTCATCTGATAGGCAGATCCAGGGGAATTGCCAAAAAACTGTAATAATTAAAGTAGTTTGATTCTAAATGTACCCTCTACTATAGAGGTTTTGCACAACCATGTGATGGCAACCATGTTGCATAGCAGAACAATAGAATCTCTTTCCCCTAAGGAATTGATCTCTTTCTCCTGTAAAATGATTTTGTTTCTGTCATGCAGCAGGGCTGCCATGCAAAACCACTATATATCAATTAAAGCTCCAATGGAGTACAACTGAATAACTCATGAGGTGCAGCTGAATGCAACTGAAAGATATTTACTGAAACTTTACTATCCCCTACCTTTATAAATTGCACTTAACCTGGGGCCTTGCTTGTTTGAGATAATGAACACAGTAAAACTGACATAAGGAAGGCTTCAAATGTCAGTCTATAGAAGAATTGCCCATTTTGACAAGAAATAAATGTGAAGGTCAATGAAATCAAAATAAAAACATGCAAATTTTGGAATTAATAGACCAAATCACCTTGGGTGTAATGTTTCCCACAGATAATGTCATTACTCAAGATTCCTATGGAATACCCAAATTGAAAAATGTGGTTTGTTCTTTTTTCTATATGCTACAGATCCCCAATTGGGGCTCAACACACATGCCCTATTTATGAGTTCTCTCCAATACCAGAATATGTGCAAGAAATTTTGGCTCTGATCACAGGCTAAATACAAGTGTTTTAGATAGACAATCTTTGTCAGCATTTGCTGTGGATACAATGCTGCCTAACATCCTCAATCAACATACAGATGCACATGATGTTCATGGTAGACCAATACTAAAAGACATAGAGTATTTTCATTTTCATGCACTGAACTTATCCGATGTGAACAATGTGGCAGCTAAACTGCACAAGGGGTCTAACTACAAAACTTATTGATGGAAATCAAACACTGTTGAAGGAACATGATGAAGTTCTAAATAAGATATTTACCCTTCTTAAATAATTTGCACATAATTAATTACGGCATCATAATGAGGCTAAGCCCACATGGCTTCAATGTATGCTATTCTAGAACTAAAGTTTTTACTTATTTACAGTCGAAAATTCGGATTTAATTTTTTGTTCTTAGTGGTAACCAGATTTTTCCAATCAAGATATAGGTCAAGTACAAAATATAGCTTTCATTTCATTTCTTTAAAGTTGTAAGCCTTGATTACCTTATAAATTTGTGGAAAATAACTTCATTATAACCTTGGGACATTTTTTAGGTTCCAAGAATTTAACTGTTTACTTTATGTAGATCTCTCAAAACGTTGCTCACAGCACTTCACTTTCTATTAGAAACAACTAGTATAATTTTTTCCAGTTATTGAACAGCTCACCTTGTATACTGAGAGTATCACCAGACATCATAGGCACTTTAAATAGTTCATATCCATAACCTATTGGTCTATAAATACTCTTAGTGTTTGAGAATACAGGGATTGCACTATCAAGGCTTGAAATAGCAGCCTGCCAATGGCCAAAATGCAGGTAAAATTTTACTACTGGCAGGCGAAAGTAAACTTTTGAACTGTCAAATGGGAAATAAAATGGCTGGTGAGGTTTTACTCCACTGTAGTTAAATTCATTTGTCTCACCAAAAAAAATACTGTCAATTTCATCTAGATGAAGTTGATGGTATTTATTTAATATATAGTATATTAAAATATACATATATTTAATATACTACAATTTTTTTATCTAGGTTACTGGTGCTATATGTCTGAAACTTTTTATGAGGGTCCAATATTTTGATATCCTTGTCAACACAAGTGAAATAAATAATAGCAAACTGCATTTTTAAAAGTTTGTGTGTGTGTGTGTGCAAATGCTAGCCTTCTGCATCCTTCCTTTCCCTTGATTTTATCTGCAGTAAAATCCAAGAAATTTAGATTCATGCCAAAACTACAATGTAGGTATTAAGAATTTATGCTATAACTGTTAGGCATCAAAGTGAAATAAGTTCAGAAGGACAGTTGTTATGAAAACAATTTAAGAAAATTAAAAGTTTCCCACCAGACCCTTTCTCCTGTTCAAGTTCTCTTATGAAGTACATTTCAATACAACTATACATACTGGTATGGTAAAGCTAAATGTTCCTGTATTGATCAATATGAATCCACATCCTCTCCTGCACAGCCTTATATATATATATATGCAAGGCACTTGTAATACACCAGCAAATATGGTATGGTATCAGAAGATCCATTGTAAGTTATAGTCAAAGGTTGTGGTTCCCATCTGACATGAAGCACAAAGAAAGCAAAGATTCATTAAATTTCTTATTATTGTTTAATACCATCTCAACTATATGTACCCTTTCTCACAACTACCTACAACAGGATAGCGTGGATTTTGTCTGAGGAAATACTATAGCAATTTCATACCCACACTGTAGCAGTACTGTACTTTACCATAACCATTACTACTCTTTGTGAGTGAATGATTCACAAGAGAATGGGAAGCCATTTCAGTGTTATGGCACATTGTACCATGTCTGTGCTGTAAATCAGTACCTCACATTTCCCATTCATACAAAAACCACTCTCTATCAATATACATCATAGACCCCCTTCCCTAATCTTGCTCAGTCCTTGTACATAAATTATGGAGGAACCTTATATTTTTCCAATACCTTATGGCCTGCATGCTTCCACTATGGGCCATATGGCAGTGGAAAAAACTTGGTCCATAACTTATGGGATGGCCCTTGTGCTTGGTTAATGAGAGGTACATATTACTGTGAAACGCATGGTAGCATAGTCACCTCCAAACATTTTTGATGAATATTTGACATATTTGTGACAAGTTTGATGTGTGTTAAAATACCACCTTCATTTCCGGTTTAATCTACGATACATGTACACTGAGCCATGGACTTGGGAAATAGCTTTTGCAAGCATTTTGGCTAAAATTATTTGACTTCATTAAATACAACATGATTTACACAGCATTTTAAAGCCAAGTTTGCAAATATGTATTTTTGTCCATCTGAATTTTATTGCCAGACGTTCAACTTCGCCAAAACAGAAATGGAGGGGATATATGATAATGGGAAGAACATTTCCTAAAATGTTTCGATAAAAAATATTGGACCTTCACCATGAGGGAGCCGGACAGAGACAAATTGCTTGTGAATTAAGATTGAGTCTTTGGCATGTGCAAAAAGTAATCAACCAATACACTGAAGCAAATACATCTCAAAGACATGTGTGATGTGAATACCCTGCCCCTAAAATTATGAATGACATGCTGGAATACATAGAAATTCAAAAACTCATGGAACCCTCCATTTACATGTATGGAACTGAGATAAGAAATAAATTACCGGTACCATTAGAAGGTGTTGTTCACCCTGGTGATTTACCCAGTATATCGCAAATAAGAATTTTTATGTTTGAATCACATGTTGGCAGCAAACAAGACAAAGATTGCAATTGCAGAATAGCTATTCTTTGTATTTCAGAAGTGAATTCAAATGGTTATTTCAGGCACTGTGATTATCTTTGATAATAATATAAAGCAGAATGTTTGATGCAATGTACTGCCTAATAATAATTGGTATGTACTGGTAGTCGGTAACTCAAAGTGACAATCGATAAAATTGACAAGTTTATCAGCAGTTTATCAGTTTAGATTATCACTCTACTAGAACACAAGCATGCTTTTTACTTTTATGGAGAGAAAAATAAAAACACAACATTCATTTTCATATTATATAAATATGTGTCTGTGTATAACTGAATATTGTAGCTAACCATCATTGTTCAAGTAAATGTCTACATATTAAGACTTCTGATACTCTTGAATGATGAGTGGGAGCCTCCAGTCTTCATTGTTGTCCCAGTCTGGTACTTTCTTTAGAGTTCTTTGCAGGATGAGGAGATCACAGTCAAGGTTGCATAATAGGAAAAAAAGGAAGAGTCAGCACGCTTTCATGCGGCAATGAAACTCTTCAGATGAGTGTTTTCCTCATGATATTGATTTTCTAGGGTTTTGATCTGTCGTTAAGCTTCAGTTATTTGGCTTTTGAATTCCAGATGTTTGTCTTTTATTTTAGATGAATTGATACTGGTACAAGGTACATCTAACTCAGTACATTTCGTTTTTGTGTGTCCATGACTATGGCAATTATTACATACAGGTTCTTGAACATGACTTAGCACCAAGTAGCCCTTGCTTTGTTGATTCAGTTTATCAAGTTCCATTTTTGCACTAGCTAACTAGCTGAGCACTAATAACTTGTAGGTTATTCTGCATTTCCATTTTCTGCCTATCTAAAGGACTGTTTTCCTTTGACAAACTACCAGCGCTCACATTAGCTGTTGCCTGAGCATGGGAATTGTTTATGGTAGAGCTAAATGATACATGTAGATGTTTTGGATTCAATGATGAACTAGACACACCAGAGCAGCTTGGAGTTTTGCCATCAAATTACATGTACCTTCATTTCTTAGGTAAAGGGGAGTCTATTTTATTTGCTTGAATAAGTATCTTCTTGAAGCCACAATCTTTTACCTCAGTGCAGATCATTTCAGAAAAAGCAAATTTGTTGTCTGTCAAATTCAATCAAAATCCTCATCTCGATAGCAAAGTTGTATATTCGATGAATGCAAATGTGAGAGAAGAGTACAATTTTTTTGACATGAAATAATAAAATATCAAAAGATATACTTGCAGCATCTTCAATCAGAAAATTTGTGAAGCAATTTTACCAAATGACCTTTTACCAAAATGGCGGCCGAAATACATGTACCAGCACTAGAATTAGCACCTCAACTTTAGTAAACCTGCAAAGATTCATTATGATAGGTGTTATAGTGGCCGAGAAAACATCTTTCAAAAATTGACAAATTTACAGAGAAATGTATGTCTGGGGGTATGGCGTATACTGCCAGACATACATTTCTCTGTAAATTTGGCAATTTTTGAAAAATGTTTTCTCGGCTGCTATAACACCTAACATAATGAATCTTTGCAGGTTTACTAAAGTTGAGGTGCTCTTTCTAGTGCTGGTATTAAATTTTCACTCAGTTATTTTTACTCATTCGAATTTGCAGCTGCCATTTTGGTAAAAGGTCAATTGTTGCCATGCTCAACTTTCACTGAAAGACATGCCACTTATGTTGGATCATTTATCTACAACACCTCCCAGACCATATACCAAACTCTGCCTCTTAAAATCAACTCATACCTCATTGGTTTCGTGAAAATGAAAAATGTCAAAATGATGTCAAATGTTAATCAAAAATGTTTTTAAGTGACTACAGTACTGCACATGGCACAGTAAATGTTTTTGAAATAATATCACATCACAGTCTAGATTAAGCATTACCTTTATCCAGTGAAAAAATATCAGAATTTTCAAAGAATCTGTGAAAATGCAAATTAGTAGGCTTACATATTTTGCATATTTTGATATATTTGAGTTTTGCAGCATTTTTTCAAAATGCTGTATACAGTTCAAGTGAAGCTAAAATTTTCCCTGCAACTTCTAGTGTTTTATACTTTTCGAATGAGATGATAAGTTAACAATACAAATATGCTCGTATTTGATGTTTCAATACGTTTTTGAGGGGGGAGGGGAGGGGAAGAAGTGAGGGAAGCGTGTAACAGTGCACGTCTATATTGTCTATTCGGAAGTGATATTAAAAGCTTTACGAAATTCAAAAATAATTTTTTTTAAAATAAAGCAAAAAAAGAAAAAGAAAGAAAGAAAGAAAGATAAAATGCCACAGTTTAACGGACAACAACAGAATGTTTGGGAATCTTTTCTTTCCCACGCGACTTCCACTCGTGCTGGGAAAAAGTCCTTTGCTGAATTCGACTAAAACGTCCAGGGAATATCAAAACAAAACATTCCAGGATCTGAAGCAATACCTTAAATCAATAGTTGTATAGTTAGTTGAAAGTTTTAAGCTTTTCTTACCGTGTAAACGGCGATATTTTCTTCGTATTTCACACCTTCACCTTCACACGTTACATCGGCCATGTTGTTAAATGATGACCAAAGGGAATTATGGGTCACGTGTACGTCACCACGGCAACCAGCTATCCGTTTTCTCATAATTTTCTTCCTCTTTTTTCTTCATTTTTCTTTCCTTTGAAAATAGAATCAACAATTTTTTGTAATTCTGTTTCAATAATTTGCGTTAAATAAAAATAAAAATCATAAAATAACAAATTCAGGACAGGATTCATCTACACAGGCTCCATCCGTAAAAACGCGTAAATTTGAAGAAAGAAAAACAAATAATACTGAAGTATGAATCGAGATGGAATGAAAATCATATTAATGGGCAATGGTCAAGATTTTTCAGCATTATTAACTTGTTTTATTTTTCTTCTCCCAACAAAAAATAGCATTTTCGAATTCCTGACGATCTTGCCGAATCTCAAACAAAACCAAGTGAAATTGATAGGGTCCAAAAACGGAATACACCAGCTGCCAGTACATTTATCAGATTCGTTTTCCTTTTCAGGAAAAAAAAAAAAATGCATGAACTGGTTCCACTTATAATAACCTATGATGACTATAAAATTCTTGTCTTGTCTTGTGTTCATAAAAGAGAGAGCTACGGGAGACAATGGGAAATTTATGGGAAGGGGTCCGCCAAAATTCATGCAAGTAAGATTCAAAATGCACCATTTTCCCACCCTACCCTCTATATTAAATGACCAGTCGATCCCTTGTGCACAAAATATGCGATTTTGAAGTTATCCCATCATATTTTTTCCCCCTGTAATGTTAGATATCATGAAGCAGTTTCAGAAAACAAAATAGAAAGAGGGTCACCGGCTTCGTTTTGGAGAGATATTAATCCGTGGTCAAGGATTACAGCACTTGTTATGGAATACGAAAAAGGACTATTAATACTACTTAAAAGGAAGGTGCCTAACTTCGGTTTTTTGAAATACTATGTAATTTGTGAGATTGAGGTTTGATTTGACTGAAAGATGGAGTCTTCCATGTTACATCATAAATTAATGAAATCATTGGTCATCACAGGCAAAAAGCTGGCTAGTTTTCTTTGGCTTTGATGTATCAATGGATCTGCTGAAGCCCCCCGAATCCATCTGTAAGTCGATTTTTAGGGACCAGTCATTATTTATGGCCTGAGGGGTGAGAGGATTTTGGAAGGGTTCACAAGGGTTTGCAACGAGCGCGAGAGGAGATCAATAAAAAACGACAGACAGCAAGTGGGGGATCACGTACATTTTCAGTAAATTTGTTCGAAGATGAGGGGGATCACTTTTAGTCCCATAATGCCTCGGGGGGGGGAAATCACATAGACAATGACAATGACAATGACAATGACAATGACAATTATAGTTTTTATGGTGTCACATCAAAAATCTTACGACCCCTCCCCCCCTCCCTCTCACAGGTGGTAAATAATGACCGATCCCTTAGACAGTTGATCAGTTTTAAATGTCAGAAAACGAAAAGTGAAAGTGTATAGAACTTCAAGGGAAAAACCCCTTGTGTTCTTAGGTGCAAAAAAGTATTTTCGAGATGCTAACCAGCCGAGCGAACAACTATAGTTGTGCAAAAGCAGTTGGTCAAAATCTCCGGCCCTCAATCTTTGTTTTCAAAATCATTTCTCGCGTGGTTTTTAGAGGATTCACAGATAAAATTTCACTTTTGTTTAATAGTTTTGGACTTAACTAGGACTCAAAATACGTCGGATTAAACTCTCGACTGTTTTCAGGTAGAAAAAGTGCTGGAACATAGACCCTAATGCAATAAAGCCGCCACCAATTTGCATAAATCACTCAGCTCAATGAATCGAGAAAATATTCTGTCTTCAAATGAAAAAGCATCAGCGAATTAGTAAATGTGCGCAGTTTCAAAGAAAAGTGGTAAATCCTTGCAGAGTTATAAGCATTTAAAATGTTGCCAAATACATCAAAACTAGGCTGGTCGGGCCTTGGCTGTGTTTCACATACAAATCCTTCTTAATTCAATTTGATTGCTGTAACTTCCCAGGTTTTTGAGCTCAGACCCTGAAATTTGGTTTATTTACTAATGTTAGCATGCTCTTTCGAAGGCTCATTTTTTTGCATAGGCTTTTTGCATAGGGTCAATAGGACCGGCCATGAAGAATCACAATGGACTGTGATTGGTTAGAAAATTTATTTCCACTCAGATGGAAGTGAACTGCTGGATCCATCTTTAGGTCGACTTTCAAACAACTGATCAATTTTAAATGTCAGAAAACGGAACTGAAAGTGTATACAGAGTTTCAAGGCCTTAGTACAGAAAATATTTTCAAGATTCCAACTGAACTGCTAGATTCATCGTTAGGACAACTTTTAAAGAATCGATTAATTTAAATGTTAGAAAACGAAAATGAAAGTGTATGCAGAGTTTCAAGGGAAAAACCCCTTGTGTTCTTAATAGGTGCAAAAAAATATTTTCAAGATTATGATTGAACTGCTAGATTCACCTTTAGGTCGACTTTTAAAGAATCGATTAATTCTAAATGTCAGAAAATGAAAGTGAAAGTGTATACAGAGTTTCAAGGGAAAAACCCCTTGTGTTCTTAGTACAGAAAATCTTTTCAAGATTCCAGTTGAGCTGCTGGATTCACTTTTAGGTCGATTACGATCGGTTTCAAAAATTAAAGTGTATACAGCTACAAGGGGAAATTCCCTAATCGTTCTTAGTGCAGACAATTGTCACTAAAAACATCTGTTTACTATACGTCACAGTGGTAGATCCAGGATTTTCAAAGAGATGTTCCAGAAACGCTATTCTTGCATTTCCTTTTTTGAGTTATAACGGTTAATGAAGATCTTGATATGTAAATTATGTGACGTCATCTGGGTGTTTTTCTAGAAAGTAATTTCTAATCTACAGAAGGCGCTGTTTAAAAAAAATCAAAATCCTACAAAGCCTTAAACTGAGGATAATGTTTTTAACAAGAAATATCCTCTGTAATTTACTTTAGCCTGATTTTGAATTTATAATTAACACCCCATTGACGTCATCTTTTTTGCATTTCTAGATCTTTAACCTTTATTATTCGGAAACACATGTGGTTACACAAATAAAAATGAACAATAATATCAGAAACGTTATGGAGAATTATGACGACATTAAGGACGTCTGCGTGGGAGGCAAAGGGAAACCCCCTATGTATGGTATGGCTCAGAGGGTAAATATTTTCATAAGATCGAACCAAAGAGATCATTCTTGCAGCGCACCTCCACAGAGAAGTTTAAGTTGCAGCAGATTCTTTATTTCCACTGCAGTATGGGATCAGAACAGAGTAAATCCACATCAAGAAGAAAACCCACAACATCTCAAGGATTTTTAGGAAGAACTCGTCATACAAAGGTAGGAACGAAAGTTTATGATCCTCTTTTATCTAATTTAGCATTCGATCTAAAACTTTTGGTCAAAACAAAAGAACGGACGTAATAAAAATATGCGCAATTTTGATAAAAAACAAAAAAATACATACGGTCATTCGTGGCCGAGAACTGTCACTCAAAATCGAAGATATGATAAATAACAAACTGGCGACTTTCGCTTTGCTCATTTTTCGCCTTTTCACGTTATGAAATTTTACTCGATTGACTTTTGTCACTTTATTGACTTTCGGTTTTTGCCACTTTGAATATGGAAAAAATTCGTCAGGCGAAAGCCGCCACTTGGATATTTAGCGTATTTTCTTTTCTGAGTGACTGTTCTCGGCCACCGTAATTACAAGATCAGGAATGCGGTTTACTAGGTGCAACTGCATAGCTTGAATGAGATCTTCATATTTTCTTTTCGGTAGGGGTACGAATATTACAGGCATGTAAATAAAATCACGGGACGCACCACTGGAAGACTGATAGTAGAATTATGTGGAAACGAAGGACAACATCAATACCTTGACGGAGTGGAGCGAACAACTTTGAAATTCTTGCGTGCTGCCAACTCCTTCATCCCAGATGCTGAAGACGATGGGGCAGATCTAACAAACGCTGCTTTTATTCTCAGGCAGCCAGGCAAAGAGTTTGTCATTCAGGCAGGGGATGGAGACTGGGAGTATGACTTCTGTGAAGACGCGGATGGCGAGATTTATGGTCGGTGTATCCGTAAGCCTTTACGGCGGTATCTCTGGGATAAAGCTAAGCAGTTGGTAGTCAGATTTGGCTCATCTGCTGTTGGATTTCTCGCGGGTACAGGACGTAGCCTTTTGGCTTTGCCATCGTAATGAAGAAAGATAATATTATGCAGCGAGTAAGGAGACGGATAGCCTGCGTAGCAGGCGTTCCTGGAAGAGCCGAGAGGCAATGGGGAGAGGAAGGGAGGAGAGGGAATGGAGAATTAATGGTTGACAGTTTGTGCATATTTAATTAGGGGCGAATTTGAAAAAGACAATGGCTGCGGGTGCTGCGGGCAGGCGTTCCCTCTCCTCCCTTCCTCTCCCCATTGCCTCTCGGTTCTTCCAGGAACGCCTGCTACGCAGGCTAGGAGACGGACTTTAAATCTGAGGGCTTACACTGTTTTACTGATATATCGATATTTGACATTTGTAGTAACACTTGTAGTAACTCCTACAGACTTAGTGCCACTTGGATTTCAAAGAGGGTCCTGAAGGGGTAAAATGGGAGCTGGGATTGGCCTCTTTTGGGCTGGGAAAATGGGATCTGATGCACTGGGACTGGGATTTTTCTACCTCTTTAACTCTAACTCTATAACTTGGACTGGAATTTTGCATAAATGGGACTGGGATTTTGCAAAATTTTGGGCTGGGAAATGGGATTAGGACCCCCCTTTGAGGAGCCTCTTCAAATATGGTCGTAGACATTAGGGGCACTTAAAAGTGCCCATAATCCTTGTGACAATATTCTCAGTATAATTCTACATGGGTCAGCCGTTAAATAATTCCAAAAAATTATATAATTTGAGTGCGGCTTCTTCAAGTTATAAAGGTTTTTCCATGCCATATGCTAGGAGACGTGACGTCGGAAGAGTCATTTAATATGCAAAACATAACTGGTAGAGATCATAGGCGCAGGAGCAGGGGAGGGGAGGGGAGAGGGGGGTCTTTACAATCTTGGACAAAACTCCTTGGGACTGGACCCAAAATTGAAGCCATTTAACCTCATTTATATTCTACATAAAAAATTGCCGTATCATCCTGTAAATCCCCTCCCCCCTAATCAATGTTGTTTTGTTGTTTTCTGATGATTGACTGGGCGATCTTTTAGAACCATTACAACATTGATATGGAGTGGGGAAGGGAGGTATGAAGGGCAAATGTGAAAGATAGACTAAAGATAGGGGGGAAAATAGAAAATGTACTAAGAGTTCTGTCCAAGATTGTAGCCCCCCGATGCTAATATTTGCAGGGTCCCCCCACGTTTCGGAACCGAAAATATTCCTAGCAAAGCATTAAATAAGTTTTTCAAAATAGATAGTGCTGTGATTTGTTTCACAATTAATATTAGATTTCATGGCGATTGCGATAGACGTTTTTTTAGATATTCGGCCCACTTCATTCCCATATATTGTATTGTTACAACGGTGTCTCTGGGATAAACATGGTGTTGGAGCCGAATTTAGAATGTTACTGCAATTCTCAATATTCTGCGAACTCGGACATTTCAACGGCTTGTTGTATAAACGAAATTTAATATCTTCGGTATAGGTATCGCCTTTTTTCTGAATTTTTTAGACTCAAAAGATTTTCAGTAAGATGAGCCCCCCACGTTTCAAAACGCTCCGCCCTCTCTGGAAATAAATTGAATTTGAAAAACATTATTGCTTTTACCATGGCTCTTGAATAAGTTATCGTAAGATAGTTTTCGCATAGTAGCCCGTGTTTCGAATTACAAGAACAAATGAACATAAATATTCCTCTGACGTCACAGACATTAGCATATGAATGTTTTGTAGATAAGGTTGAGTTGTACTTTGTAATGAACAGCGTAGAAAAAACTATCAATTTTATAAACATTTTGAGACGTGTGCCTGCTCATCAGTGCAAAAATGTTCAATCGAATCTGCATGAGCAGATACAGTTAGTGTTAATTTGAAAAACAGAGGAGCGCACAAATTCTAGTAACCAGACCCCTCTCAGCTTAAAACAGGGTTTGGGTACGAGAATGGGTGGGAAATATGGAGGAAGGAAAAATATATAAATAAATAAGCAAATAACTAACTAAATGAACGAATGAACGAACGAAGCTTTTCACGTAGTTATAACCATTCATTTTTATAGTCTACTTCCCTAGTTTTGTGGCTTAAGATCTTTTACAGATCCTACATCTGCGGCATTATCTACGGGACTCGATTTAGGGGGAGGGGTGGTGCTGCCCGGTAGCCACTACCTCTGGGAGTATGATCCTGAATTTTGTACTTAAATATCTCCATAAATAAAAGTTTATTTGCAGAAGTTGGTATATCACCTGCTTAAATGTATGCTATACTATGTGTTTATGAGTAATAGTCACTATTTATCTATGGACTCCCAGTATCGAGCAATTCAAGGTGTACTTAAGGGGAAGAGGGGGGGGGGGGGTATGTATTGGTACCCACTACCCTAAACCAGTAAAATCGGGTCCCTATTTTGGATCATTGTTTTGGATTCTTCCCCTAGAGTTAGAGCAGATTTCGTATGACTGTGAAAAAGTCGCGGCACGAACACGGCGCGGACACGGTCAAGGCGCGGCAAGG
>JAAAQI020125072.1:0-14807 GCA_011800005.2 Stichodactyla mertensii
AAGAGGAAGCTGAAGCAGCTAGCCTCTGTAGAACGTCTTTGCTTGCTACATGAATTATTCTGCTATCCTGGGACTCAGGAAGTAATATCTTCTGGTTCTTTACCCAACAAAACTGATAGCCGTTTTCTCTCTGAAATGATTTAGCACTTTTTAGTAAATCTTGTTTCGGTGTTGGATGATCGTAGATTCTCATTACGTTTCCAGATTCGACAGGTAAACCAAGCTTATCCAAGTCAACTTTGGATATTTCGTTTCTCTTTTGCATCACGGCTTCCTTCGCAGCTCGTGGAGTAAATTTGCAAATGATAGGAGTCGCGCTTGACTGCTTGTTACGGGATGGTATTCTATGGGCAATATCTATATCCAATGGCGATATATCCACTCCCATTTCAGTAAAGATTTTCAGGCAAATTCCCAGAGTTTTGTCAGATGTTTCAACATTACTATTTGCTTTTGGAATACCCATCAACTTTAAGTTGTATTGATAACTATACTTGATTACAGATTCAAGGATTTCATCAATTTCATACACTTTAACACTTATCTCGTTTAATTTGCTCGCCAGTTGATTAAGATCTCTTTGTAGAGAAGACTTGTCGTGTCTTATAGTTTCGTATTCTCTGCTGAGAAACTCCACACTCTGCTCAAGATCTTGAGATTCAGGGAGCGAAGCCATTTTGTTATTCAGCTTCTTGAATTCTTCCTGTAGATTAGCGATCTGTAGCTTTAAATCCTCATTATCTTTTCTTAGCTTCTTTAAATTATCCTTGGCCATCTTAAGTAGTTTAGGTTAAGTTTAAGTTAATTTCACTTGAGTTAATTTGGAAATTTTAAAGCTCTCACGAGGAGAACCGTTGTCCACTCGTTCACGGTTCACCTGCAATTGAATTGCGAAGGGGTAGAGGAAGAAGAGCCACAAGAAGAAGAACAAAGCCCTCAAAACACTTTCGATTTCAACCTAAGACAAACAGATGATGCTGGATACCCCACATATACATGGTAAAATAAAGAACTATATATCAAGAGATCTTTTCATACTAGTATTATTAACGTAAGTATATAATATAATGTTCACACCTTAACTAATGGAGGTTGTGTTGTTTGTAACGATGTTTCTTCTACGGAAAGATTCATCAGCCACTAGTGATGTGGTCACCAATTTGATCGTACTGGTGTGTGGTTGTCGTAAAGAGTTGTTTCTTCTAGGAGGGAACGGTACTGGCTGCGTCAGGATCTTTCTCTGGCTTTGACCGTTTTGTATTCGGAGTTATACCAGTAGGTGTCCTTGCAGAAGAAATTCGTTTCATTTTTCTTTCAGGACTGTTCTCTGAAGAGCTACTTGTAAATGCATCTTTTATTTCTGTGTAAGATTTACAACAAATGACGATCTTTCTTGCACATCGCTTACAAACTGAACCACATGATAAATATTATGATTCCATTGCGATACCTACGGCCGGCCCGCCATAGATTTGCGAGAATAATTTCTTCACCAAATGGCGAGCAAAATTCCTTATTTTTAGTAGCAGAAAACAAGGGTACCGTCGATGATCTGAGTCCATATTTTGCCCTCAAATTTTCAAAAACTTACCATCAGAAGTTCTCGACATGTCACTGAGTTCGCGGCAATAAAATTTCGCGCCAGATTTTGACATGACCTACACAATTTTCAAAAAACAGCGAACCGGAAATAATTTTGATTGGCTGAAACATATAGTCACGAACTCTTAGGGGGCGGAACAATTTCTGATATGCGATTGTGTTAGGCCCTCCTTTCCCTCTTCCCCCTTCCCTCTTCCCTCCTCCCCAGTCCAGGGGACAAACCCTTAGGCAAAGCTCTAAACTCATACAGTTGTCCTCCCAAATAAATTTTAAAAACTTTCTATGCTCTACAGCAACAGAAATGGTGTAATAAGCATGTTTAAGATCTAGGGAGGCCATATAGGCACCTGGTTGGATCAAATGGACGACTGTACTTAGAGTGTCCATTTTAAAGTGTCTGAAAAGGACAGCTTCATTACAATTCTTGAAACTGAAAATTAACTTATGGGAACCATCTGGTTTGGAACCACAAAAATAGGAGATAAACATCCCCCATACTCATGCACTGATCGACCTATGGCACCGAGCTGCAATAATTTTTCAACTTCTGTATTTATAACTTCTTGTTGCTGGCTATTAAAGTTTCTCTGCCCATAATTGCTATATTTACAGGGGTTATCTATAAATTCTATGTGACAATGTTTTACATAATCTAAAATTTCAGGATCTGACGAGATTTGTTGCCATTCCGAAATACAATTCATGGTGTTTCCAGCCTTGGAAGGAGGCTGATTGCTAATTATTGTTTCAATCTGTTCATATGCATTTACATACCAATTGTGGGTGGACTTTGAGCCCGACTTCTTCTCTGACTGGGACGCATTCTGAAAAGACTGGTGCTGTTGATAACCAGAAGGACCACCAGAACCCCATGGTATACCATGGCCATGAAAGCCTCTGCCTTTACCTACAAAAGAACTACCCCTGAATCCTCGTGGTGAATAGGGTGAAAATCTTTGTCCTCTTCCTCGGGACCCTGATGACTGTTTCTTGCACACTTTATTCTTATTTAGCTCTGCTATTTCCTTCATCTTTTTGGCAGTATCTCCTCCAAACAGAAATTCATCTGCAGGATTGGTGGAGCTACACGGGCCTTTCGCAAACTCGCTCTTAAACTGAGGCCTTATAGCATCCCTTCGTCTTTGGTTCAAGGCATTGTTAGTTGCCATAGCCAAGGTTATACCGTCTAGGCATGTAGTTATCACTTCTTTCCCTGCATTAGTCTTTAGCAGTGCCTCAGGCACCTCTAGTTGACAGTTCACAGATGCTAGTAGCATGGCTTGTGTTGACTGAAACTTGATATCATTGACTCGGGTTTTACCCGGAATCTCATTCCAGATACTTTGTTCACACCTAGGCAAGCGTAGATTAACATTCTCTGGTAAGTTATGACGTTTCATCATGGCTTTACTTTGTTCTTGACTGATTCTTTGCAAACATAATTTAATGACCACTCCAGCCAATTTTTCAATGATCTTAGGTCCCTTAATATCGGTATTAAGGTCAAGCTGACTGCCATAATCCACAATATCACATTCAGTACCCTTGTCCTGAGGTGTTTCAGTGATGGTTGGATTGGCAATGTTATCAAGATCTTGTTGAATATTTATCGGAGGCGGCTCTCCATCACCACTTTCTCCATAGTAATAGACTTCCTGATATGTATCGTCATATTCTAGCTGTTGATATTCACTGAAGCTAGCAAAATTCTGGTTCAGCCTTTCAAGGTCTTCTAAAATTGCTCGATTCACTGAACTCTGTTCGAGTAATATAGATTGCGTAAGGCCGCTCTGAGGCTGACCTTCTGGCTCGGACATGCTCTCCCTGGAGTCACCGGCCTTTGACATGACCTGCCAGGATACAGAAAACGAAAGTCAAATGAAAAGAGAACTCTAAATTATAAAAACTATGAATTCGATCAAAATGGCCGCCGCCATTTTGTTCTCAGTGAATGCCTTCGCGAGGTCATTCTAGGTGAATAAAATAAAATGTGGCTCGTACAGAGCTCACTTCACCATTTGTATATAACGTTGCGAATTATACTTACCTAAACAGGCGCGCAAAAACATAAAATGAGACCAAAATTCGGCCAAATTGAAGTTCAGCTTAATCACCTCTCCAAAAACACGTTTACTCCCTTCGGTTGGTTTTCTTTCAATGATTGTGACGTCAACTCCTGGTAGGCTTGGTTCATTCTTCATGTCAGTACGATGGTTACGGTTTATGAGATAGAACTATAAATAAAGCATGTACAGACATGTCCAAGTGAGTCAAAAATGGTTTATTTGATCGACTGACAAGCATTTTTCCCCTTTACAAAGCAAATATTCTCCTATAGCCCGTGATTTGAGTCGGAAACTTTCACACTGAATAGCTTTTCTTTTAAATTTAAATTTTCTAGGAATTTTCATATTTAACACAGAAAAAAAGAAGAATTTTTAAAGCACAATTGTTTGTGTAATTCAGTGGCTTTTAGCAAATAATCTTTTATAATACTGGTTTTGCTCTTTGTTTTTGTGTCTAGTTTTAGTTGGTTTGGTTTTTGAATTATGACGGTTTTATAATAAAATAAGGTTATCATATAAGCCAGTATAATTAATTTTCATTCTATTTTCATAGACAATAAACAAATAAGATCGGTAAGCATTTCTGTGTAATACGGGCTTCTTTGCCGATTGCTTTTTCTAGTTCATTCGGGAGTGGCGTGTTAATAAAATTACTTTCTGGTTTCCGACTTTTAACCGCTTTAAGAAAACCAACATCTTTTTCATTTCTTTTTATTCTAATAATTTGTTGTTAATAGCTGTTAAACATTTAACTAAAGATTTTTGGCCTGAAAACGGATTGAAATAGACAGCAAGGTGTTTGAATCGACTTATGAATGAAGAAAATGCTCGAGTAATCGATTCTCATAAACTTCACAAAAACTAACGTTTGACATAGCGAAAACTAAATAGTAAATTAACAGTGAACAAGAAATACTTACAGTATTTCAAGAAAATTGCGATGAATTTGACTTCAACAACTCCAAGTATAGTAGTTCAAGAAGATTTACACTTTGCACCGGTTCCTAGTTTGGTGTAACCTTCATTGACCTTCAAAGCGTCTCAAAACGGAGTAAATTTCACTTCCTGTCATGCGCAATGATGCAATATTTTCACTTCCGTCACCAGGATGGTGCGGCACACCCACGGTGGCTCGTAAAAAACGCCTGAAAATCAATCCCTTTTCAAAAATGTTCACGAAACTTATAACAATTGCTATTCTCTAAATAGTTTATTTTTGTCATTTCAAACATATGATTTGAGTTTTAAAACATCTGCACTGTGGAGAAGCGTTTAACTTGGCATCAAAGTTTTGGCCTAAAGTAGTTTCATCCCTTGTCAAAATTTTACTTGTAGTGCATTTCTATTGCCCTCTGTCATAATGTACAGCGGAATTCGTAAACAAATAGCGCTCGCAAAGTTTCGAGACGAATTTCAACAGAAAAAAAAATAAATGCGCGCGTGCTACTGACATTCCTCTTAGCTCCTGAGGAGGTTGGACACGGACTTGGTGCAATATGGGTAATAATTTGAATAACGGCTCATTTGCGTCTGACCACCAAACGGTTAGCATCTCCGAAATTGTTTTCATGCTAGCTAAATGAAAATGTGGTGAAGCCTAAACCATTCTAAATCCTTCCATGATGACATATCAACGTTTCCCCGGCATCTCCAAGTAAAATCTAGAAATAAAAACTCATAAAACGTAAAGGACAAACATTTCAAGTTTCGTGTCACCGTATTGTCACGCACTACATATGACTCGGATGCTCCATGAAAACTTTTGAGAAGAAAATGTCTTTCAAACCATGATTGTAAGACTGACCTGTTAAATTACAGGTATAATTTCACAATCCAATCATCCAAATCCTTTATCAAACCTGCCAGCTCTTATAATAACTAACAAAATGAAGTAGTTTTTTGTAGTTGCGTTACGAAAAGGTCTGGAGTCGCGGTTTCACGTAATAATTTAGATAGCTAGATTCTAAAACTTTGTATTTTATTTATGTTTATTAATATTTTACATCTTCAGGTTTTGAAAATGTTATCTAAAACTATTTTTAGGAAGACTATGAGCTAGAAATGGAGCCCTATTTGAAGAAATAAAAACATTAGGCTGCCATTTCTCTTCTTCTGCATCGTGTAGTTGTCATGTCATCATAAACTCGATATCCTGAAATAATACTGATCTTTGAGAGCAAATAACAAGAGAACCGTAAGAGGTTCGGTGGGGTTCGATAGCATTAAAATGACTGTTAGTTTTCGAACTTTCTGCTGAGGTAGTTAAGTCTTTGTATATCAACCAAAGAACGATACAAAAAGCAGTCAAATATATACAATTTTGGTTGATTTTGTCGCCGCCATCTTTGGAAGTCCAATTAAAAGACGTTTTCAGTAGGTTTTTTTTCATCAGTCCTGTCGTAAAATTGGTGTCAAGCTCTTCTTCATTTATCTGACTTTGAAATAATGCCTTTTTTCATCTGAACAATTTGTGTTGTTTTATAGTAAAATAAGACGAAAAAATATTACTTCCGTTCGTTTTCACTATTGAATTTACCTTTCCGAGCTTAGGGGCAATTCGGCATCGTGATTGGCCGAGAGCTCTACCCATAGTCCTTTTCGAACCGTGTCCAACCTCCTCTGTCTTAGCCCTGTGGCCCTGTGATCAAAATGAATTTTTCCCCTAAAAATCGTATTTAAATTAAAATAACTTAAAAACTGGAAGGTAAAATCTCTTTAATCTTTGCATGTGATTTTTATTTTAGGGTTCGTAAGTGGTAAGAAAAAATTTAAAAATTCTGTAAGAGAGAACATCATTGAATAAACTTCATTGATTTTTATGAATTTCCTCTTACAGAATTTTTTTTTCTTTCAAATCAAAGATTGGATCATAAAGTTAAAGTAAGCGCATTTTAATCAACTTTTATCGTGCCGTTTTCGAGTTCTGATCTTTTTAAATGAAAAAAATCGCGCATGACGTGTTCTATCGTTGTCATAGCAAAGTCTCACGTTATTCAATTTTATTCCAATCTTTCCTTTATGGTTTTTGGTCTTTTGGGACTACTTCCTGTTATACATTAGCCAGATAAAGTTTTTCCAGGCCATTTTTTGTTAGTGAATGGCATTTCATAAACTATTCAATCCTCCTTAAGCTCTAATTTCAACAAATTAGACAAACCAGCTGGGTAGAATGTAATTTACTTTATTAGGTAGCGTCTGAAAATAATCAATTTTAAAGAAATATTCAACTACAAATAATACTGTTCTGTAAATTCTGAATGTATGCAAATACTGGGATGTTTGGATTTATGGTTCAAGTTTACTAAAGCCAATATTGATAACAATTCATTTACATGTTAATAATAATGAAATTTATATAGCGCCTATAGTAATAAAATTCTAGGCGCTGTACAATGTAATTTCTAATAATAAAAGATAAAAGTGATTATTAAATTATTAAGAATAAAATATATACCTTTAAAATTATAACGGATTATTCATTTTATGTCCATTTAAATAGTCTGTAAAATTAATAAATTGTATATAAAATTCTAAAATAAAGAAAAAGATTGTCGTTAGATCTAAGGATATGCCCTTTGATAAAGATGCGTTTAAGATGTTCAACTGGCTTGTGTAATTTGTTGAAATTAGAGTTTCATTTCTTGGGGGGTACTCCCTCTATTGGCCTATGCGGGGATGCTCCGCCTGAAAGGGGTACCTTTTTCGGCCAAAGGTATAGGAAAGGGTTGGGAATTTTTGATTTTTGGTATAGAAAAGGGTTGGGAATTTGCGAGATTGGGTATAGAAAAGGGTAGGGTTACAAAGTGATTAGACATTTGTTTTGTGGACAGTACAGACTAATTTGAACACTGCGTGTTTAAAAAATTATTGAACAAATCTTGTTTTAATGTTGTGCCCAAAATTGTAATGTCCACAACAGTTTTTATGTAATGTCCGTAACACATGTTTTTGACTGCAAAATCTAAAATAGTAATTTAATTAGAATTTTAGAAGAAAACTATCATAATTGGAAAGTTAAAAAGAAATTTTCCAATTCACAGGAAAGTAGAATTGAAATACAGTAGGATAACATGAAAACTTGGTTGTTTTTGGTGTAATGTGACTGCACGATGTTGTTAAGCCATTAATGTGTTTTGATTTGACTGCGTGATGCAGTTCTAGTAAAATCCCACAAGACACCCTTGCTCACAATAGAGCCTCCAGTAGCTCAGTGGTTAGAGCATCAAGCTAGAGTGCGGAGGGTCGTTCGAATCCCATCTGGAACTCAGATTTTTTCTGAGTTCTAAAGTATTTAAAACATAAGTTTGAACAGCTAAGGTAAATTTGCATAGATTTTAGAAGTTGAAATGCTTATTTTTGGCGTCTGAATGTAATGTCCGCAACATGGAATTGCCCTTTAAGACTTTGAATAACTAAATTCTTCCTGACGGTTGTCCAAATTAATTGTTTCATAATCATATTTCTAGGCTTTAGAAATCATCAAGAGAAATCAATTAAAAATGTAAGTATAGTTCTCCTTGGAAAGTTTGCTTGTCTGTTACAGTTTTTAATGCTGTGATGTGTTTTGATTTGTACTACAGTCAAAGTACTTCAAGTGACCCTGAATCAGTGGTAACAGACCCAGTAGCTGTTTTTCACCAGGCCGTTGAAAATGTTAAGCCAATTGTTGGTTGTATCCCATTAAGAAGAGCTGGAAGAGTCTATCAGGTACCTCTTTGTTTAAAGTTCATCCATATCTAATATATCTTCTCAAGCATTATCACTGAACAATTAAGGGAAAAGCCCAAGAAAAAATGATTGTAATGGGAAAACAACAAATAAGGGCTATTGGAACCGCACTCCATTGTGATTGCACCACACTGTCACACAACAATAAAAGCAAGTTAGATATATATCAGATTTCTTAGATTGCTTCCTTAACAATAACAGTCACTAAAACTAGGTTTTACCAATGGCTTCCAGGTCCCGTCACCTCTTAAACCAGTTCGACGGCAATTTTTTGCAATAAAATGGATCATTGATGCTGCACGGAAGAAGTCAGGCTCAAAGAATGCTCGTATGTCTGAAAAATTGGCCAAAGAACTATTAGATGCATATGATAATGAGGTAACGCCACATCACATACACACAGCGTAAAATGGCATACGTAAGCCAAAGCATTTTTAAAATCAGTCTTAAATGTACTCATCAAAACTGTCCATTGACGTTCCAGTGATTTTATTTTAACTTAGGTATGCTAAACTTTCAGTCTTGCTTTATAATGATAAAAACGTAAAAAACCCTTTCCGATAAGCCTTTGCCTTCAGCCCCTTTTAGAAAGCCCGTGACGCTCAGCCACCTACTAATTCATACATTCGTTTGTACTTTCATCTTATATTGACATAGTGTAAGTTGCTTCAATTTTTGTTTAATATGCATCCATCGGTTTATCATGATTGTGTACATTTATTTATCCATTCATTCATTCGTTTTTATTTGATCACTTGATTCATCCATCCATCCTGTTATTTACTTTTTTTATCTTTTATTGACTATTAAATATTCAGCAAAACATTTATTTCTTGCACCTCCCCTGCTTCACTCTAGGGTGCTGCCATAAGAAAGAAACAAGATTTACACAAGACTGCTGAGGCTAACAGGGCTTTTGCTCACTATAGGTGGTGGTGAATTGGCTTATGCAGACACCAGGGATCAGTGGTGGATCCAGGATTTTGAAAAGGGGGATTCCAAAACCTGAAAAACACATTGCTTGACAAATGATTGTATAAATCAATTCTTTCTACTGAGCTTAAATAACATTGGATTGGCTTCACAAAGGGGGATTCAATGAAACCCACGAGAACCACCCTGGATCCGCCACTGGGGATAGTCATTTTCTTCGTTACCCAGATTTTATCATAAATACTGACGCGTACTTTGCATTCTTGGGAATTATGGGCAACACCTTCACTCTCACTAAAAACGAATTAGGCAATGTCTGACATTATTTACTGTGTTTTGTCAGATTGATAATGCGATTTTTCAGTGAGAACTAAATGTGACCACAACACGCTCCACAATGCATGTGCAGCGTAAGGGCCTGGAGGGAAGGGTCTAGGATATAAGAGGTTTACTTGAAAGTCCTAATATGCCAATTGAACAGTTGTCAATCCAAAAAAGTGAAAATGGTTTGAAAGGTGAAAAACAGCGCTATAATTTCAAAGCTTTCTACAATAAGATTTCGTCTTATATTCGTCTGATGTTCGTGTATTGCTTCATAATTATCTTTTTGCTTAATATGTAAACAATCTCTGTTGGGGTTTGTGGCAGAAGACAAAGATTGGATAAAAGTGCGCCAGCGTTGGTGGGTGTAGATTGGGCGAGTCTTCATCTGTGGTGTTGTGAAACTGGTTATGCTAATTAGGTATAATCACAAAAACTGTTCTAGATAGAGTAGTTAAGTCGTCGTTAGTCCTGAGAGTGAGAGAGGAGAGAGAGAACGGAGATAATCAATCAGAAAAATCAAGAGAGTATATTCACGGACGGAGTACATTTATAAAGAGTATACGTATGTTCAAATTAGAGTACAGAAATTTGTACAAGGAGTAAACTTAAGTCATTCAAGAGTACATTCAAGAGTTTGTACATTCACAGAGTTTAAAATTCAAGTCGTTTACGGAGTACATTCTGATGCACCAATCAATTGTAACCCCACCCCCAACTTCGGGAAAGAGTGGGGCACTTAGATATTTATCCTTGCCATAGCTGTATTTTCCCCGACCTATGGGGCACGTTCTATTGAAAAATCCCCCACCTTCAATCTTCCGATCGCTTGACCAAAGTTTAAAATGCTCCATGACTAATTTATTTAAGCAAGCTTATATGTCACTTCAGTGGCTGCAAAATAATCGATACAAACCTAAATATCATAATACTAAAAGGTATATCAGTATCAAAATTATATGACAGAATTTTATGAAACAAAAGAAATGCACTTCAGTTATTCGTATCTGTCTTGCCACTTGGTGTAGTACCAAAGAATGCGACGCTTTCTCTTTTTCTCGTACAGAATGCGGTCTTTTTCTAATATTTGTTGAACGAAATGAGTCTTTCCGCTTTGTGTTGGGCTAACCACTAAAAGTGAAAACTTGTGCCGAAAATTGAAACCAGCATGTGGCTTAGTGATCAAGGCTGGTTCTCCTTTATGTTGTTTATACGGTTTAACTGTTGAATTCACTTCCGAGTACGGCCTTTTCTTTCTGATACAAGAATACACTTTACTACTAGATGTTTTGGCTATGCACCGCATAGAAGAAATGGATCTCAAAGAACAAGCAATTTTTCCTTTGGCAAGGAATAAGAAGCCATTCTTAGCCATTATTTTCTCTCATCTCCTTGTAGATTGTGTACTTGCCGCAAGTGATCACTAAGGTATTGAAGATCAGGCTTTTGTCAAATTGAACAGTTTCTTCTGTACTTGTAAGGCATGTTTACAGTTCAAAGACTGACCATAAAATGTTAGAATCGATTATATTTGGTGTCTTTTATTGAGTGGATACTTTAGCTGCATCATGGGAAGGTTGTAGTTCGATGCCAGGTCGATGCCAAGTCGATGTCAGGTCAATGTGTTTACCAAGCAACCTCCAGTAGTATAGTGACATTATAGTCGCGTTTTATAGGAAAGACTGCTCGCACTCCAGCTCTTTCTGTCCTTGCTGCCTAGTTTAATGTGACGTCATAACTTCGTGTAGGATAGATCCTGGGGCCCTCAACTTATGGATCCCATAAGGATACCACTTTAGCTAAAATGTAAAAAGAAGAAGCTATGACTAGTAACTTCATTTAAAAACTGAATATCGAGAAGATCAGAGCATCACGTCTCAGTCCAACTCCTATGAAGATGAATCAAGTTTGCATAGTGTTGAAGATGGCGTTGACTCCATTGAAGATGACGTCAGGAGGAAGAGGAGGATATCTGGGGAAAACTTCAAGACGAAGCCATCAAAAGACATAAGGAGGAATGGAAAGCGTTGGTACAGCAATACCAGCAAAGTGGGGACAGTGATGAAGTAGCAGAAGTCAAAGCGAGTAATAGACCCTATGCAAAAAGCCTGGAGTGAGGAATACTGCTTTCTGATCATCTGCAAAAGTCATAACAACCAGCCTTTGAAAGAGCATACTAACATTAGTCAATAAACCAAAATTTCAGGGTCTTAGCACAAATACCTGGGAAGTTAGAGCGATTTAAATTAAGAAGGATTTCCATGTAAAACACAGCCAAGGCCTGACCAGCCTCGTTTTCATGTTTTTAGCACATTTTAAATGCTCCTAACTCTGCAAGGATTTACCATTATTTTTTGAAACTGTGCACATTTACTAATTCACGGATGGTCTTTCATGTGAGGACAAAATATTTTCTCAATTCATTAAGCTTTTGATTTATACAAATTAGTGGTGTCCATTATTGCACAGGGTCTATTGGAATCAGTTAAGGACGTTCATGGGCATAAGATCCTCTAGACAGATTTTTAAAAAAATTTGCATGATGAAAGAAAAACATATAGGATTTAAAACAAGCAAATAAAAAATGGAGTCACCGAATTCGTTTAGCCGCCATAGTGCGTGGAAACTTACCCTTTTGGCAGTAAAAATGCACGAATAAGGCCGAGGTGGCATTATGCCTCAAACTTTAGATTGGCTGGGCAAAATGTTTCAAAAATTTTGACACATTTTACCGGAAGATCAAATTTGTAGTTTTGATCTCTAGAGTCGCATTGCACGAGGTAAATTTTCAAAGGTCACAGGTTCGAACTCATCACGTTTCCTAGCCTTTTTGCTATCGATTTCTTCATGCTTAGCCCGCCACAGACTGACGAGGAGTTTTTGTTCGTCATTGCTCCACTAATCATATGTTTTTTTGGTTGGTTGTTTTTTTTTTTTGCTCGCTGAGGAGTATCGTTCGCATCGCTGGACTCATTTGAACTTGTTGTCGAGCTTGTTGTATGTATACTGCTAGCCTGGGTGTTCTGGCTGCGGTTTATCAGATGAGAGTCGTGTTGTAAGTTTAGGTACGTTATAATAAGGAACACTTGGCTGCTGAAAAGAAGCTGCCTCGGGCATATAAGCATGGTATTGATACGGCTGATAGGGGTTAAAGAAACCACGTCTGTCCATCGTGAACTAGCGTAAACTGGTCTGTGGTGTTCTTTCAAACTGGTGTTCTGTGATCAATTAAGTTGACCAGCCTTGACAGTTCCCGCTGTGATTTCTTTTTGTTTAGGTGAATTTTGGAAAAATCAGGCAGCCACACCCCTGCACTCCGGCGTCTTTAATGTTTTTGACGATTTCCAAATTTTTGGCGAGACCTCAAAAGTGTGGTCGCACTAGGGAAAGTGTAGTGATGACAGATTTTAACACTTGAGTAAACAAAAATCGACCAAAATTTGGTATAATGCGACCCGGGCATAACGCAAACATGGAAATTTGCCAAAAAGAAGCCAACACTTTGCAGAAGTCTAGCGAAGGATACAATAATTGCTTAACATTTGTTTTTTGTATTAAAAACTAGTAACATGAAAAGTTATTTAGCTAAGAGTGTGCACTTGCAGCCTAAAAATTACCTGATGTTGTATTCCAATCGGACACAAAATATGTAATTTCGATTTGATTCACTAGACAGATTTCTTTTGTTTTTCCTGTAAAGATAGATGTTATAAAGTAGTTTCAGCAGAAAAAATAAAAAATGGGAGTCACCGGCTTCGTTTTGGAGATATGAAGCTTTGAACTTTGAAAATGTGCCCGCCATTTTTAATTTGATTGCGTTTGTTATAAAAACAAAATCATTGAGGCGTTCCTCGCTCAGTTAAAAGAGCTCGAGCCCGCGCGCAGAAAGGATGCGCAGAAACAATGCCCATGAACGTCCTTAAAGCATCGCTTGGATTCTGATCAGATTAAGAGAATCCAACACAGCTATGATGTACCATTCATTTGGTACTGCAACACGGGTGAAGGACATGGAGTTCAAACAGAGAACGAAGTGGTTTTTGACGTCATTAGTTTAGATTAATCATTAAGCAGCCGCATAGTCTGATTTAGCTGGAGGAGTTTCCAGGCACTATAGCAAGCCTCGGAATTGTGGGGGTGAGGGTGAGGGTGGGGGTGGGGGTGGGGCAAAACCTTTTCTTGGAATACAATAGTGAATTATTGAGACAAATTATTAAGACAAACCTCGCAATTAAACACTGCAATCACTGCCATGTGTATTAGTGACATTGCACTGCCATTTCAACTTATCTCACACATTTTAAATTTAAGATAACTTGAAATTTATCAAAAAATTAATATTTATACAAAGATCTGGAGGAAAAACAAACAAACAAACAAACAAACAAAAAAAAAAAAACCAGCGACGACGACAACAAAAACTGGGGGATCGGGGGCTACGGGCCTGGTTTCGCTCAAAATTTAGAAAATGGAAATGTTGCGCAATAGGTACCTAGGACTCTGCCCGAATGCAGGGGAGTGCTACAAGTGCAGATGCCTATCAATATGTCAATCTAAGTTGATGCAAAATGTGTTTATGTTGGGCATTCGGAATTTGCGGCTCACGCATTCCCTTTGGACTTGCAACTGAGAATATAAGTAGGTAACAGGAGGGAGGGTGAGTCTCTATATGTTTTCCAAATGCCGCTCGAGCACAACGTTGTTGTACATCGTGACGTCACATAGCAACCGCGGGATTGCTTCGGGTCGTTTGTTCTGGTCACAATTTTCTAGTCGCTAGACTGAACAGAGAAAGGCCAAAAAAAACAAAGGTTAAATACCCTATTGAAATCCTTTAGACCGTAAGTGTGTATTCATTGTATGGTTGAGAACAGCTTTTTCGTGTTTGTTTATTCCGAAATTCGCTCTGTTTATCGCTTTTTGAGTTTTTTTGTTCGTCTGGACATTAACGGGATTCCGCCATTTTGTTTGCGGGAAGGGATTTCTTTTCCAAAATAGGACGTTTTATAGTCAATTTCATAGTCTTTTAGTTTTTGGCTAGTTCAGCTCTTGAAATTCTCCCAAACCCTGTATCAATCCTTTTTAAGTAAGCAACATCGAATAGTTCACAAACATTCGTGTCATTTTCTACATAAGCATACATTTTTCCTGTTTTCT
>JAAAQI020125083.1:0-14807 GCA_011800005.2 Stichodactyla mertensii
GTTACAATCACTCGCCTTCGGCTCGTGTTGTAACTTCTGATACAACACAGCAGCTCATGTTGTAAACACTACATATATCACCCCTGTTTCTCTTTGTTTTATGTAATTAGGAGAGACTGCCGACACTCTCATGGCTTTGAGATACTGTAAAGGACGTGGGGCTCTCATTGTTGGTATCACCAATACAGGTATGTTGATGGATAGTGAAATTGCAGTATGTTTTGAAGAAATGTTGGGCAAAGTATTAAGCATGCAAAAGTATTAAGCATTTTAGAGTATTTTAGTATTTTAGTAGAGGGGGGGAACTTCATGTCTAGGATTTTTTGAGGGGGTGAACCATTTATGATCAGGATTCAAGCACCAAAAAGTATATACAGTAATGTTAAATCCATGATTGACTGTAGTAGTAGCTTATCTTGGGGTTGCACACACTGTGCATCCTTCCACTGGATCTGCCCTTGGTGTGTCCATAACTTTTTATTCAGAATCTATTTTGATCTAATTTTCATCCATCCATTTTTTTTTCCTGTTTAATTTTCTGGTTGTCCATCCATTTCTCCATCTGTCTATCTATTCATCCTGTCAGTTATTTGGCTGGTCATTCCATGTATCATTCTGTTTGTCTGTCTGTCTGTCCATCAGTCTCTGGTCATTTACCCTCACTTACTTGCCCTATGTTTGGGAGATTGTGTACATTATGACCAGTTGACATGTGTTGACCAACAGCTGATGGCTGTCTGTTGGCTGATTGATGGTCAACAGTCTGGCAGTGATTTTAGTGATTTTTCAGGTATTGACAGACTGTTGGAAAGAAAGTAGTGTCAGCTGAATGTTGATGAAGTGTTGACCAACAATTGGCTGACAGACGAGCGACAGCCAGCCAACTTTTGGCTGACATGTGTCAGCTGCTCATAAAGCATACAATAAGCCTCTGGTTTTTTTTCCTAGTTGGTAGCTCAATCTCTAGGGAAAGTGTTTGTGGATGCCACATTAACGCAGGTCCAGAAATTGGAGTTGCAAGCACAAAGGTTGGTAAAATAGGGTTCCCACTGACCTTGAAAAATCAGAGAAATCTAGGGTTGTAAGTCAGTATATATTTCCCACTCATGCAAGAGCCAATCAAGCAGTCACTGGCATTACCAGGCTGTTCAGGGGGGTGTACATCCAGGAAGTTTTTGAGAGGGTGCACCATTTATGTTCAGGACTCTGCAAGCATCAAAAGTAAATAGGATTAAATCCATAATTGACTGGGAGTTGCTCATGTGAGGGGGGGGGGGTTCACATCCTCTGCACCTCACCCCTGGATCGGCCCCTACTTTTCACATTCTGAAAAAACAATTTGAATGAAGTGAACTGAATGTTTTAACTTATCATTCTAGGCTTACACCAGCCAGTTTCTTGCTCTTGTCATGTTTGGTCTTATGATGGCAGAAGACAGAATTTCAATGCAGGAAAGAAGAAAAACCATCATTAAAACAATGAAACAACTTCCAGGTACATTTAGTAGTTCCATAAAATATCTATACCCCTACCACAGGTAGCATTTTGAAAATCTGAACTACCCATTGTAGTGAGAGTATGGATATGCTATTTAACTCATGCCACTTGGTTAGCTCAGTTGGTTGAGCATCAGTCTGTTGTGCAGGAGGTTGTGGGTTCAAGCCCTGGCCAAACCAACACTCAGGGTCTTAAAATAACTGAGGAGAAGGTGGTGCCTTTGTAACTACATCTGCAAATGGTTAGACCTTCAGGTCTTCTCAGATAAGGACTTTAAACAGTAGGCCCTGTCTCCCAATCCCTTCCTTAACCTGTATATGGGGGACATTAAAGAACCTTTTGAGCTATTCGTATAAGAATAGGGGGTTGTCTCCTAGTTCAACAATTTGGTCTTGGAAGCACATCACTTACTCATGATTGTACTGCATGGCTCCAATATGCGCAGTAATAGCAGTCCATAAAAATCCTCCAAAAATATTATGTAAAACCAACATGTACTGCCATCAGTTCCTGTTGTTTCCCTAGGATGAGTGGAGACCATATATTTATATTCTGTACAAAAACAGGAAAACCCATTCTTCTCTTACTTACTCAATCTATAGATCTGATCAAGGAGGTTCTCAAGCTGGATGACCAAATAAAAAGCCTAGCAGAAGAGTTGTACAAACACAAGAGTTTACTAGTGATGGGCAGAGGATACCAGTTTGCTACTTGTTTGGAAGGTGCCCTGGTAAGTTAGGACTGTCAGTCTGGTTCTGTAAAGATAGAGTAGTAAAAGACCTGGGGTTCAAAATAGCAGCTGGCTGCCTGTGATACATGTAGTAGGTAATTTTAACAGGTTTGTTGGTGAATATTTGTTCATAAAATCAATGACTGCAAATTAAGCACCTTTGGGGGGGGGGGTAAATTTTGACAGGGATCACAGAGCACCTTTGAAAGTGTCATAATCAACATAGATTTGGAAAAAAGGGGGGCTGTAACTCCCTGGCCTTACCCTCCCTGCAGTACCTGAAAATGAAAAAGAAGGGTTTTTAAGACAAAAAGAAAAAGCCAAAAAAAAAACTATCCCCATTACCCCAAAACCATTACTCTCCCTGCAGTACCTGAAAATGAAAAAAAGTTTAAGACAAAAAGAAAAAGCCAAAAAAACATATTAAAAACTACTTGATGTGATATCAAAGTAATTCAATTTAGAGGGAAGAGATACATGGTACCTGTCATGTGTGAATATTTTTGATATTTTAAAACAGCCTTTAGAAATATTGAGCCCATGAGGAAAAGATTCCAAAATCCTCTATCAAACTAAAAAGTTATTTTGAACCTTGGGACCATGGCTGTTTCATTGGTCTTTGCGAGGAATGTGTCTGATGCTGATCATGCAGCAAGTGACTGTACATTGATCCAAGCTAGAGGCAGTTTTCATTTAGAATGTTCAGCACAGATCAAAAAAAATTTTAAAGATTCCCAGTTTACTGAGTTTCTGGTTCATGTGCCTCTCTCACATGTTTAAAGGGATTAATTGCCCAAATGCCACTCCTGTGTTTCTAATTTTATTTGCACTCTAACTTTTGAGCATTGTCTGATATATTTGTATGTGGGGGTTCAAATAATATATTCTGGATTTAAATAGTTTTCATATTAATAATATTTTTCTGTGTGTTTTGCAGAAAATCAAAGAGTTAACATACATGCATTCAGAGGGTATCATGGCTGGTGAACTAAAACATGGTCCATTAGCCTTGGTTGACAAAGATATGCCTGTTATGATGGTCGTTGTTCAAGATTCTGTCCATGTTGTAAGTAAAAGATCAAACACAGTAAGAGTGTTTCACCTGACATCCAAACACAGATATGTAGAAAATCAAAGTGAAAGTTGGCCAAATTGTATGCTAAATAAGATCACATTTCCAAAACACTGTCATGGTAGTGATTTACTTTGTTTTCTGATAATTAATTTTTCATGAGTTTGATTAGTGCATGTAACTCCATAATCTCATCACTGTAATTGTATTTCAAGTAAATAATGTTACCATGCTCTAATTTTTTTCTTCCTCCAGAAATGTATGAATGCACTCCATGAAGTTACAGCTAGAAAAGTAAGTTATACAATTACAGTAAATACATGTAACTTCTGATGATGATGATGATGTTGTCACAAAGTTGGGTTCATACACAAACACATCAGTTTGGCAAAGTCATTCCTAGGCTGTGTTGATTCAGGGGGGTACTTACATGTACATTACCAGATAATGCAGTGAACAGTGACAAACTGTTACAACAAATAGCACATTTTTCAACCTCAGCATTTAAATTATAAGGATAATATTGATGATGGTGGTGGTGGTGGTGGTGGTGATGATGATGCAAGTAATGTTCCTTTATACTTTTGAAGGGCCATCCTATTGTAATCTGTAACCCTGGTGACAAAGATGTACAAGCTCATGCCAGCCGTGTACTAGAGGTTCCCAAAATTGTTGACTGTCTCCAAGGACTTCTAACAGTCATTCCTTTACAGCTCTTGTCATTCCACATTGCTGTCATGAAGGGATACGATGTAAGTTCTTACAGCTTTGTTTTGGTAGGAAATATCTATTACGTTGTATTTTGTGGAGATGTACACATTGACCATACACTCTTTGACCAACAGACATCGACCAACAGACACGTTGACCAACACACATTGACCAACACACATTGACCGATACATACACACATAGACTGACACATTTGCTGGCCAGCACACATCGTCCAACACACACACCAACCAACGTGTCAACCAAGACACTTTGACCAACACACGTTGCACGTAAACCAACACACGTTGACCAACACATACATTGACCAACACACATTGACTAACACACACATCAACTGACACATGTTGACTGACACATGTCCACCAACACACATCAACCAACATGTCAACCAACACACATATTGCCAACCATGTTATTTTTTGTTAATTCAATTTCTGGGCTTTCTTTAGGTTGATTGTCCAAGAAACCTGGCCAAGTCAGTCACAGTTGAATAGTCTAAGAACAATAAAACATCACGGATATTTTAATTTTGGTAGTTACTTAGTTAATTGTTTTTAACTCTACATGCTACATGTAGTAGATGGTTATTGTGGTAATGATTCATACCTAACTAAGCATTCAATTGGTAATTGATGTAAATCAATACATACATTATAATGGAAGTTAATATGTAAAAGGATAGTAATAATGAAACGTTTTCACCTCCAATATGGATGTAATTTAATGTGCAAACAAAGAATTGATTTTGTTACACACAATTTTATGAATTGGAACATTAAGTCATTAAATTGTCAGTAGAAAGGAGTCCTTTAATAGAGTGCATGATGGCACTTAACCAGAAACTAATAGTTAAAATCTCATGGGCAAATACAGTATGCATGAAAGAAATGGAGTTAGTATCTACTAATCTCTAGTAGACTAATAACTATTTCATGGGTTATGTGCCATCGCTCTATAGACACCTGTTAAAAAAAAAAAAAAAAAAGTGCTTTATAATGCTGGTAACAAAATGTGAATATTGAGAATCAATTCAGTGAAAGCATAAGGCCTAGGTTTTCTGCTGGAATCTAAACTTGTTAATGCAGAGGATGGATAGATGGGTTTCACTAAGCTGACAATGTACTGATTTATATCTAGAAAGTAATCAAGTCATATTTTATTACTTTTCAGAGAGTTTAACTGCAAACACTTCATGTGTTTTCAACATTTTAAAAAACTCCTTAGAGTGATGGCACTTAACCCGTAAAATAGTTATTAGTCTAACAGAAGTAATAATCCATTGTTTTCCTTTGTGTCTATTTGCCAGTTAGACTTAAACTATTAGTTTCTGTTTCACAGGTTGTGCCATCACTCTAATCTTATGCAAGAACAGATTTAGACAATTTTTAGAGGTTTTTTTTACATTACTTAGTAACTTACAAAGCATTAAATTGAGATATAAAACCTTAAATCAACATTACAGATGGTAATATTTAATGCTAAAAAATGTGAAGAACTCACAGTACCATACTCTTAAAATTGTACTTAAGTGAAGTCCAAGCTTACAAACTTGCAAACTTTTAAAATTTTGTAGAATATTTTAAGCATATACATAAAAAATTATCATATTATATGCTGTATTTTAGGTATTCCATAACATTCAGTGTGGCAGAATGAAGTAAAAGTGGCATAATAAAGAAAAGGATTGTGAAAAATGTACTGTACTTTTAGTACCTATAATTGTCCTCTCTTTAATCTTGAGTGAGCCCCAGTCAGGGGGAATTCCTCCAAGAAAAGGGTACAGGTGCTGACGTACTTTTTAGGAGTTAAAATTGGTAGTTTGGTACCTCTTAGGGTGATGTAAATCAAAAAGGAACTCTAACCAAGTTATCTGGTACCTTGTAGGGCATTTGCTGATAAAGCTCCTTTTCAAGAAGTAGAAGGCTTTTAAACTTTTTCAAGCTAATGTCTTTAGGAAGTTTTGTTTAATGGATGTGGTACTGTTAGGAGTAGAAACCTTTGTTGCCACACCCACTGGGACAAGACTCTGGTACCTTTAGGGGGTCATTTTCAAAATTTCTGAAGAGCACCCCCACCCTTATGTATGGGAGTCCCCCCAGGTTTGAGTACATCCACTTGAAGGAGTTTCTTTTTTCTTTTGAGGGGGAGGGATTGAGATTTGAAAATTAGTTAGTAGACTAGTGTATGTAGTACTAACACTATCTTGTCTGATGACAGTAGTGGCTTTTGGCAGTTCTATCACTACTGTAACCATGGAAACAGTATGCTGTGAGTGTGACTGCCATGCTCTTTTTATTGGTACAAAAATAAACTACTCACCAGTAGATGTACACAATTATAAAATGTTAAATTAAATGATGTACTGCTAATTTCTCTGAACTTAAATTGTCCCAAACAAGTTATATATTATTATACAATTATTACAGCCTTTACAATATATTACAAAATAAGTTCCTCTTGCAAAACTACATGTAGCTTGTATCGTTTTGCTAGTTTTAACTTTACTATTTCTATACTATACTAAATTACTATATTTTCTATTTCTTACTATATATTATGAAAAAGTTCTAGTAAACATTGATCGTTACTAGTCCCAAATGGAGAAAGCTTCATATTACCTCCTAAACATTATTTTAAACCAAGATTATTATTTTTTACATTGTTTGGCTGCACATACATAAGTGCTTGCTTGAGATAAGATCAAAAGCTACAAAATACACGCCGGTTATTATCAAAAAAGAAATACAAAGAGATAACACAGAGGTTAAATAACAAAACTAATCTTGAGTAAATATTTTGAGCAGTTCTCGTTTTACTAGTTGCCTCTGTGTTCATTCAACGCGTCTTTTATGTCAGAAACCAGTTTCCTTGAAAAACAAAATCCCAAAATTTGTAACAAAGGTAAAGAAGCTGCTATCGATGCCATCATGATGAGGTTAGTCTTCAACCACTTCTCTGCCTCTACAACACAACCAGAAGCATAGATAACCTTACTTGCATCGGCACTGGATTTTTTCATCACTCCAAACCCACATTGAGAGTTGAGTTGGTCTTCAATGCAACAAGAGAAGGGCACGCCACATCTTTCCACCGATGGAGAAGAACAGTTGAAGTAAATATTCTGTTCCCAATCTCTAAAGTTTGTAGTGCCACAGCACTTTAATTCCTGTTGAAGGAAGTCGACGATGTTCTGCAGGTCGGGATCATCTCTGTACCGTTTGATCGAGTGATGTACAGCATTCTCAACTTGAGATCTTACTTCAGTAGCATAGACGTATCCCAGAATAGCAGCAACTACCTCCAAAAGTAACATCAATCCAAGCATCACAAAATAAAAGCGAAGAAAGCAAATATTCTCTCTCAAAGCGCCAAGACATCCAGCAAACGAGATCACAAACATCAAGACCCCAGCAATAGCCAGAATCACTGCAGGATCAGTAGTTAGCTGTGTGATTTTTCCATACAGTTGTTTATTGATGATGGCATAAGACGCAACAGCGATGACCAAGCAGCCAATAATCCAGAATAAAACGTTCATAAAGAACATGGTGAATTTGACACAGCACGTTGACTTACTCGGGTACGAAGGCTTTTGAGTTGGCTGTCTTCGAGGTAATTGGCTTCTCTGTGACTGGAATGGTTGTACACGAGTCGATCGAGCCATCTTTGTAATTAAGACTTCTTCTTGCGTCTAATGTCTTGCGGACTATAATATTTTCGTCTGGTTTTGATCCACAGATTCGTGCTAGATCACATCTTCCGCCACTCACCTGGTGTTAGCTTTTCACGTGAAATATTTGGTAAAATACCAAAAATTTACTGAATGTGTTTGATTAGCAACAGAAGCATTGACAGTAAACTAATTAAATGTGTAATATCACTAGGATTTATGGGTACTAATATCACGAAAAAAAATATCTCGTGTGATTGGCGGAGGTATGAATTTGTGAATATTATTACAAAACACACGTGTTATATAAGAATATGACTCGGTTATTTGATCGATCTTTCATGATGAAAAATGCTATGCAATTAATTATTATCGTTCAGGTTTTGTGATGACGGATTTGCTTCTACCAAACTAGTTTTATAAAGTTTACGTGTTGCATTATACTTGGCAACAAATTATTGCATCAAACTTCAAAATAAATGCTTGAACTTTCGGCAGGTACAAACTGCAGACTGAGAAACTGCAGACTGGAAAACTGCAGACTGAGAAACTGCAGACTGGAAAACTGCAGACCAGTTATGAAACAAAACGCTAATTAAATGCTATAAAATGAACGTTTTAAATGAAAGTTCTTAGAGATTTTGGCTGTGTTTTTCTTTTTTCTTTTTTCTTTTCTTTATTTTTTTTCCTTGTTCTTTTTCTTTCTTTCTTTCTTTCTTTCTTTCTTTCTTTCTTTCTTTTTTTTTGTTCTCTTTTTTTCTAGTCCTCCTGAAACTTTAATTTATGCATGCCTTAGAGTTGCTATGGTAACGAGTTGCTGGAGAACTTTCAATTCAAAATGGCGGGCACTTCAAAATGGTTCAGGCAGAGAGGGAAGAAAATCACCCTAAAAACAACACTAAATACTGTTCTTAAGCCCTAGAATTATGCAAAACATCTTGTGATTCTGGTTTTGTGGTAAGCTATGATGTCTAAAGAAGGATTTCTCGCTTCAAAGCTGAATATTTTGAGCTTTAAAGAATGGCTCTGTCTGAGCACTAGCTGAGTGACGATAACAAGACAGTCTGAGCCTGGCTCTGTCCTCGTAACTCCTGCCAAAACTATCGTATTCTTCGATAAAGTTATTTATATTGCAGGGTATCGTTTACCTTAGTAGCGTCTGTTCTATTGTTTTCAGCTTTTGTCATAATTGAATTGCCGCGCGCTTAATTGTCTGTGCTGTACTGGACAGCAGTGCCCACTCTCGGCGAAGGCCCGAACTTTTCAAGGTTAGTTGATTCAATTTTTGCATTTTTCATAAATTAACATTTAGTTCAATGATATTATGAAACAAATTTTGATAAATGATATGCAGAAACTCTTAATAAGCTTGACAATGGAAAGTAATGACAAAGGTTGATTCAGGAGGGGAGGGGAGGGGAGGTATGTAGGGGAGTAATTTTTTTTATTTTGCGGTTATCAGAATCTTTTGTTGCAAAATATTACACGTTATACGACTTATATCCGACCCACAATGTCTGTCGATGTAATATTATTCAAAATTACCAACTTTCAAGCCTGACATTGGCACCTCAGTTCCCCATAGCGTCTAAAATCCACTTTCGTTTATGATCATCAGTATCTCCAAATCTTAACTGAATGACGAGCAATGCTGATTTATCTGTCAACAGACCACTGTCAATGCGGACACATTATTACAATTACCTGGCTGCTCCCTACAGGGGTTTGTCAAATATGAAATAACATCTTTTATTCGGACTTGAAATATGTATTTCTATCCATAACATTTGAGTTTACCAAGTGTATGATACCCCTTTTCTTGCTTATCATCAGTATCTCCAAACCTTAACTGAGTGACAGGTAATGCTGATTTATCAGTCAATAGACCACTGTCACTCTGCGAATCAGAAGCACTGTTTTTGTTATTACAGTTGCACCCCCCTGGTTCCCTATGACAGGAGTTAGACATACCACAGGCACATTTCTTACTTCCTGGTGTGGCCCCACCCCAGTAATTCTGCCGAACATTGTCACGTGATACCCACCATGCATACCCTTGAGTAATGAATGCTACATCCCCTTGGCATTCAAATTTAATAAACTGTTCACAGTTGGACGAAATTTCCGTCAGTGCTGCTAACTGAGCCATATTTGGTCCATTGTAATGGATATCTCAACGGTAACTACCTTTGGATCCATACCCATTTACAAGTGTTCTAGCCTCGCTATCATGACTGACAACAGTCACCCCCACACCTCCCTTGTCAGTCATATCACAATGTACCGTGAAAGAAGAGCTGCCTGCCAGACCATCAGGGTCAATGACGTAGCTACCAGAGGATGTGACATGAAAACGGTTTTTTAGTTCACTACAGGACTTGGGTGAGCGCACCTCAACATCTGTATTTGTTTTTATTGATCGGTGGAAGTATCTCGCAGTACAAACATACCGACCAGAATCTCGAGAAGTTGTTTTTGAAATGACAAGTGTACCATTTGGATAGACCGTTGTATCTCTAGCTAAAGGCGTGTTGTCTTTACTCCATATTATTTCAGCTGGTTCAGGAACTTGACAGTGAAGGACAACACGTCCGCCTAAAGTGTACCTTGAATTCATAGGCGGCTTAACCAAAAACACCAAAGCAGGGACGACAGTTACCTGCGCATGCGCAGATACTTGTCCCAGAAGATTTTCAGTAGTGCAGATATAGATTCCTCCTTCGTCCATTTTGATATTGGTGATGACCAAGTTTCCCGTATTTGAGCTAGTGGTTCGTTTTGGCAAATTTCCTAATGCTTTGGACCATGATAACTTAGGTTCTGGAGGGCCTGATGCAGAACACAGAAGGCTCACATTATTCCCTTCTTCTATAATCACTGATTTGGGTCGTTGAGTTATTTGTGGTGGAACTGAATAGAAATGGGAACAATGAATCAGTACTAGTAAAGTTTTGGTAAACATAGTTTGAGGAACCAGAGAAAACAGGAACCAGTAGTTACTAATGCCAGAGTTTGAGCGTAATGTTTTCCCACTTCATTTGTGTTTCTTTGTGTTATAACGAAGAATCTTATTCTCAATGGACTGACACCAGGTCTGCAATGGGAAAGTGTTCTCTTTCTCTTTCTCTTTCTCTTTCTCTTTCTCTTTCTCTTTCTCTCTCTCTCTCTCTTTCTCTCTTTCTATTTCAACTGAAAATTATCTTACTTTAACCAATGAGCTTAGGTGGCACGTGATCATTCCTTAGAAAATAAATATATGTTATTAAACGGCTGGGAAGTCCGTATTGAGAAAATATTTGCGGCCTCGGTCCGTTTTCAAGACCTCGGGCAAATATTTTCTCAATACGGACCAACCTAAGCCGTTTAATAACGTTTTTATTTTTTTCCGGTCCGAAATCCCTTCTAAGCCCATGTAACTGTGAGCGGTCCGCATGAGCCGGTCCCTACTGAGAAAAAACCGGACGGGCTAACAACCAATCAGCGCGCGCGATTCACTAGGATTCCGGACCGGAAAAAAATAAATATAACTAAAGACATGGCTGCTGTGTGAAATGATGGCTTTTGTCAAATTAAAGAAAAAAGAAAAAGAAAAAAGAAAATATAATAAGATAATAATAAAAAAAGTTATCCAAGATGGCGGCGATGACGTCACATGAAAACGCTGGGGCCTTCTTACTTCATACCAACCTTGTACAATCAGTTTAGTCTGTGCTCGTGCTTCGCCTAGAACGCTCTTCGCTTTACATGTGTAAATCCCGCTATCGTCTGACGTCACTTTTTTGATTGACAGCAAGCCATTAGTATACACTTCATGACGTCCGACAGGAAGAGGTTCCTTACCCCTCGACCACGTGATCGTAGGTCTGGGGTTCCCCTTGACAACACATGGAAACGAGGCGGTGGCACTCTGATTAAGTACAAGCGGCCTTGGAGGTTCTTTGATTGTTGGAGCTGAGACAGACTCCGCAGAGTCTCCCTTTTCTCCTTTTAGTCCTTGTGGACCAACAGGTCCAAGAGGCCCAGGAAGGCCCTGGTCTCCTTTAGGACCCTGTGGACCTCGAGGTCCCAGGGGGCCCTTTTTGCCAGGATTTCCTCTAGGTCCTAACCTCCCTCTTCGTCCCCTGCTTCCCTTAGGTCCTCGTAGGCACATTCTCTTGTCACAGACATGTTTTAGTTCTTTTCTGATTTGACGTCTAATATCAGACATGCTGATAGAGATTGCCGAAGACTTGTTAACTGTTGGGCTGCTACGACGTGGTCTGACGAGTGGCTCTAAAAACGAAGTAGAGTTTTATTAACTAATCTTTCTCTAGGCAATTTGCAGCTGCAAGTCACTCAGTTCCCGCCATATTGGTTGACGAGTGTCAATCTAAGCTAAATAAGTCAGGTCCAACTGCACACATCTTGTGTTACATATTGTTGAGGAATAATTGGTTCAACGGAGGTAATCACTTTCGTACCGTGACAGTGCCACGTGCCGTGACGTTTCACAGTCAATCAATCAATCAATCAACAGTTTATTTAACCACGTTTCGTCCACATGAAGCTTGTTCAAAATACGAACGTGTAATAGCTAATATCAATACATAACTGCTTTATAATATCTTACGGAAACTGCTCTACTGGTTCAAGCAGTCACGACGCGCGCGTGATTACTAGTTTTCCAATCAGAATGCTTTGTCACGGTCACGGTACGAGACGTTAGCTTTTCTTTGCTCTAAATCGTGTATACGGTCTCAAAATATTTCTGTTTATTTCTGTTCTGTTTATTTCTGTTTTTGTAAATTTTAATATGTATCAGAAAAAAATTAATTATGTCACTAGACTGACCTTGTCTCTGTACTCCAACATTCATACCGTCTTTAGAATCTTTGCGTAACTCCTTACTAATCTTAGTATCTCGATCAGTAGTCGGGTTTCTAGAACTACAGGATTGTTCTTGTGTGTAGAGTCTGAACTCAACATGCAGGACTCCGAGCAAACAAACCAGAGATATCAACAAACTTGTACCAGACATCGTAGAGCTGATATCTCGCTTCATGGTCATGACAGATGGCTGTATTAACTTGATGAAGACAGAATGATATAAGACTAATAGGGTAGCTATCCCTTAATAACGGGAAGAACATATTATATGTCGTATTCAGAGGCTTTCGTCATGTGAGACTTTCACGCTGAGCCAAAACAGGAACCTTTTGGAAAGGGGTACGTAATTTGACGACTGTATTCGTGACCTCTGACCAAGGAATAGATTCTCGAAATGATCTGAATGACCGTGCAAAGAATTGGGAAGAGGGATTAAAAAAGTGAAATGGTGTCTCAGTCGTTCTCTTCCCATCCTTTTCCTTTCCATTTCCCTCGGCTGTGCCTCATGAGGTATTCACTCGTAGCCGGGTCTTGTTAATTAGAAGTCAGAATAAAAAAATCTTATATAATTTAAAATTGTATTGAATGCGTCATTTCAGGCAGTATCTTTTAAAGAATTCGGGTATGAGAATCTTCGGTATGGACTTCTCAGACCTGACGAGCGATTAAGTGCCTTACTGTCCTTCTGGTACGGTTGGAGTTCGCCGCACCCACTAGTGTTCTAGCCCGCAGGCATCAGGGGAGAGAAGAGCCGGCCACCAGACCATTTTACGGCTAAACCCTTGCACTACTCTGTAATGCACAATGATTTGAAAGAGAAAATAATCTAGTCTATCTTGTGCATTGTTTTCAATGGTATTATTATGGTAATTCACTGAAAACATGGTCCAGTTGGAAAAACGTAGACTTCCAAGACATCGAGTCAAGGCGTACGGCGGGTTTAATTACCGGGTGGATGCATGACCAAGGCATGCATGTCTAATGTCATGCTTTGTTAATTCTTTCATTCTCGCTTTAAAGTTGTAAAATTTGTTGTGGTGCCAGTTTGACTGATGTATAGTAACCCAAATTTCTACCATCTAGTATTTTGTTAGTCACATAACTATGACAATCAAGTTAATGCCATCAGATTTTATTTTTATTTTATTTAATCATCTTTTCTACTTTTCCTTTGACCAGTGCAGTGCTGTTATTTATGAATTTATGACCTGTGGGGGGAGGGGGGGTGGGGACGGAGGATACGTAAGTGGGGATCACTTAAGTCCCATAGTGACTCAGGGTAGTATCAGAATAACCTTAATGTCAAATTCCTCCGACCCTCCCCTCCCCCCAAAAATAGTAAATGGTCTTAGGAAGACGAGCACCTCAAACTTCCTTCCTTCAGTGCATTGTAGCTAATTGAGAACAAAGAATTAATTTTTATCTTAGAAATTGGGACTATGTAGCTTATGAATGGCCAGCCAGCTTTGTGTAGGATTTTGTTAGCTGCTTTTTCCTTGTTGTGCCCATCACTTCTTTTCTGTAAAATGTAAATAATAAACTTCATTAACACCATTAAAATGATTCGATAATAATAATTTTGATTATGATGATAATGATGAACGAACTGCAAGATGAAAATGAAGTTGACTCGATTTGAATCAGATGGGTCAGTTAGTAATGTCGACAGAGGACGTAATCGTGTACAGACCAATCATCGTCTGACGTCCTAAATCTGTTCAGCCGCCATTTTAAATATCACAGAACTTAATTAGCCATTCTTCCAGACCTCTCTCAGCAGCCAAGGTCTGCAGAAGGTCTGGGTAGCCAGGACTAACCCTAGCTATGTAAATTACAATTCAGAAATTATATAAAGAATCTGATTCCCACCTATGATGTCGTCCATTTGTCTCAGCAGCGCGTGGGCACGTGATTGGACCTCATTCACCTCCTTCTTGGCCTTGATGGCCGATGGGTCACGTGACTCTCCAATGTCTTTGGCGCGAGTTTTTACATCGCTTAACATTGAAGTGATTTGCCCTTAAAAATGTATAAAATTGAAACTAAAAATACATGTGTCCACATTTTTTAAATGTACTTGGTCGTAGTCGTTATATAATTATGATTATAATTTATATATAGTGAATTCAGATTGCTTGTGAAATTTACAACCATGAGAGATGGTTAGTAATGAGGTGTAGACACTGAGGGTGGTCAGTGTACAATCATGAGAGATGGTTAGCAATGAGGTGTAGACA
>JAAAQI020125094.1:2550-14805 GCA_011800005.2 Stichodactyla mertensii
ATACTTTATTTAAATAAGTAAGGTAAGGGAACGGTCATTATTTATGTCGGGAGAATTTAGCGGGGGAGGGGGTTATAAATTTTGGCAAAGAACGTGAGAGAGGAAGGTTAGCCAATTAACAAAAGGCAGCGAGTATAAGAGGATCACATAAAGTTTTGATAAATATGATCGGTAATGGTAGTGGTGGTAGTGGGACGGGCGGTTAACGCGCAACATTCCTCCCTCTTGTCTCCCTCATGAGCGGGTTTAGGGGCGGGGCTGCGGCCTAACTATTTTCATACCTACAACTTGCCTCCCCTTTCGTCTGGTCCGGTCCCCCACCCCCCCTCCTCCCCGTCTCCGATTTCTGGATCAGTCCCTGGCCCTCCCCGCTCCGGCAGTAAATAATGACCGGCCCCCGACTAGCTAGGAGCTTTTGCAATTTACTTGCGTAATGTATTTCGAAATGCTGAAATTTGAATTTTTAATGAGACTTTTTTCTGGATATCGAAAGCGTTGCATTCTGGTCTTGCTCGGGTATCCATCTTGGACTGTTCTAACCTGTTGTATTTTACCCAAGCTAGACCACAATGCACCAGCAGGTATTATCTTTTCGGAGTGTTAACATCTCAAAGAGAACAAAAAGGGCAAGAAATACACGATGAAATGCAAATGCAAACGTTGGATTAGAACCGTCTCCATTGATCTATTCAACATTTCGCGGCTTGAATCGGCGCATGTGCATCAGAAACCATATTACACAGGAAGCCCAACATTTTAAATATTTGATCTAATGGTCAAAGCCTCTTTGATAAGATTTTAATCATTGCAATACATCTATAAATAAAGACATTTTAATAGCATTGCAATCTATAAATAAAGACATGTTAATATCACGGTTTAATCTTGGCCAAACAAAAAGATGTGGATATGTTTTGTTGATTTTCAACATGGCGGCAAGCCTTTACTCTTATTATCACAACATAATAACCCATTCTACATTATTCTGCTCGAAAATAATTAAAGTAATCTCAAAGGTAACTAAAACAATGATCAGTTATTGCTTGAGAATACTAATTTACTTCGTTGCTTAGCAACTAAGAGATTACTAGAAGCACAAGACTCATGGAAATTAGCTGATGAAAGTTATCTGCGCAAGAAAAACTCTACTACGGTAAAAGATTCCAATTGTGCTGAACAACTCCTTAGAAAAATTCGTAAAAGTCATATTTCCCGTGTAAGTATGAATAGTTTTGAGTCATTTTTATGTTCGTTTATGGTTAAATGTTTGCTTTTTGTTTCGTGGAAAGACTGGTTATAGTGAATTGGTTTTACGAGTCACTTAAAGATTAACTAGTTAGAATTACCTTAACACTAACGAAAGGAAAAAATCTTTAAACTACAAAACAATTAAACAAAGTATTTGAGTAAATAATTTATCTACCATTTAAACTAGATGCTACTGCCTTTTGCAAGTTGAATTCGGTTTTATTGTGAATTGAATTACCCACTATTTTGATATGATTGTTTTTCGTGCTTCCATGTATGAGATTTTTTAGACTTTTTTAGTATAAGTTACGGCTTTAAAAATTGTCTATATAACGCGCTTTTGCATTAGCAAGAGGTCTGTTCTCCGATCTCTAATTTGTTTTAGAAGTAAGCACACTGCGATCAATTTTATCAAACCCTGAAACAACCTTTGGGCTCATCTAAGTCAGGGCACGGCTAATTTTAACTCACAGATTCAATTAGAATATAGCGTAGTTTTGTGGAGGGAAGAAAACCGGAGAACCCGGAGAAAAACCCTCGAATCAAGGAAGAGACCGAACAAGAACTCTACCCGTATGAAATGCCGAGTCCAGAAATCGAAACCCGCGAGAACTCCGCCACGAGTGACACGAATATCGAAGACTGAAAATATTCCATTGTTTTGCCTTTAAATTGCATTGCTTTGGGAATCAGGGAATTTTCTATTACTAGTTATGATACCTAATTTATCAGACTTTGAAAGTACTTCGTTCAATTTAAGATTTAACCGCTTTCTGATCCAATTTCCTGAAATTCCCCCGTAAGCCGTTTTTAGAAAGCTAAATTAACGGATTTCATTCCAGTGGGAAGATAATTTAATGCCACTGCAACTAAATGGCTTCCACCCGTGGTCCAATCAAAGAGTAGGTGAGCTCCTCGTCCGATCAAAACACTTTAAAAAATTAAAAACAACGGATTTGAGTTTAGTGGGAAATCATAACAAAATACTGATGCATGGCGCTGAAATAGTTTCCCTCTGTGCCAGTCAAATTTCAGGAAAATATTTCATCCAATTACATGCAATGCTTGATTCCGCTATCCGGACACAAACGCGTACCTAGAATTAAAGGAATCCATCGCATGGTCATCATTCATTTTCTCAAATTCCTCAGATTGAACACGCAGCGTGAAAGGAATGACGAGCTATACAGAGAAAGTTGGTCTTTAGTCATTAAAAGTCGCGTTCATCTAGTAAAACACAAAATATAGAAATGTCAGAGTCAAATCAGGACGCGACTGGTGACGTCGCTTCCATCAATTCTGATAACATACCGGAAGGAAAAAAAACGGAAGGAAAAGACATCACAGAAAAAGTTCCCGGATTGATTACTGATGGCGGAAACGATAAAAAAACGAAGCCGAACAGTACACGAAGCAGAAGATCAAGCAGTAAGTAGTTAATATCAACATTGTTTGCAAGAGTATGACCACGTCTGTAATACGATCACCTGCCTTGTACGACCGCTCGGTTTGGACAGGGTATGGCTTCGGTGAGCCCTTGTTTTTTGATCAAATAGATTTCTCTACTTTGGGGATAATGTTTTCTCATTTCAGACTATTCCTCTATGCAGAATATGATTCCAAATTAATTACCATTCATGTTAAACGTTATCTTCCTATAAGAAAAATCATCTTAAATTCGTTGTCATTATATCATTATTTTATTGATTAATTAATCATTTTTTCTTAATGCAGAAAAATCCAATCGTGCGGTTACCAGCCAAAGCAAACTTACGCGCACCCCTACCCCCGCGGGGGTTAAACTTGCCGAAGAAAGCTCCGACGAGGAGTCAGTTCCCGACAGCGATTACGACACCGATCTAGAAATCGAAGAAAAACGAGACGAGTTCGACCCAACTGGCCGCAAAGCATACCGGGAAGCATGCGCACAACTTGGAATAGTGCCAGTCTCTTTCGTGCTGGAGCATATCACGGACGAGGAGCTTGATATCAAACATCATGGCCTGGGACCAAGTGGGGCAAAGGCTGTAGCAATGGCCTTAATGAATAACACTACCACGACGAAAATCAACTTCCGGGATTGCGCAGTTGGTGAGTGAAACGTTTAGAAAAATTTCAACTTCACAATGAATAAAGGTCTTTGATTTCTTTGACGCCCAGAAGCAAGAAGTTCGTCCAGAATATAATAAACAGAGCTTTTCAATTTTAGCCATAATTCTCGAGGATTCTGTTTGCGCAACGTCCTAAAGTTGCGAAAAGTAAAACTCAGTGAGACACTTTTGGTATGTTACACTAGACAACGTCTCGTACAACTTGTGCGACAAAATTGCGTGACACTTTTGGTATGTCACACTAGGCAACGTCTCGTACAACTTGTGCAACAAAATTGCGAGACAAGTTGCAAGGAAACTTGCCTAGTGTAACAGCACTTTAAGTCCTGTTTCTATGTTTATTAATTGCAATCTGAACTCACTTTTCTTTACATGCTCTTCCCAGGTCCGCAGGGTGGCGAAGAAGTCGCAAAAATCCTCAGAGAGAATTTCTACATCGCTGATGTCGACATCTCGTACAACAGGATCAGAACCCCCGGCTGCAATGCATTCTGTGAAGCGCTCAACGAGAACACAACCCTGAAGAGCTTGAACCTTGGTTGGAATGACTTGAGGAACAAAGATGCCTTGACTATATCAGACGCTATGAGAAGCAATCATTCGCTCAAAAAACTTGATGTGAGTGGGAATGGGTTCGAGGAAGAGGCTGGAAAAGCTTTTGGTAAGTTGTCCCACATCGCACCACTCAAGTCTCTCTCATTTCTTAATTGGTATTTTCCTGGTAGCCTCCTGATAAAGATAATTGAACTCTTAATTTTTCTTTGGGGATAGTTTTTTCTCATTTCAGTCCTCGTGTCATTCCCTTGGGTATTATTTTTTTGTTTAATGGTAACGCTTGAGAAGATACATTAATATGGACGTACCTCAAACAAAGAATCTTATTCCCAAAAGTTCGAAATATTAATCAACTCACTGCTAATATAATTGTTGTATTATCTCATACTAGGTCCTGCAATAGACTCCAATGACTCTCTGGAGGTTCTCAACCTCAGTTGGAATCATCTAAGAGGTCCAGGAGCCATAGCAATCGGGCAGGGCTTGCGTGCCAACTGCACCCTTAAAATCCTCGATCTTTCATGGAACGGATTCTCCGACGACGGAGCAGCTGCTGTTGGGGAATCGCTGAAAGAAAACAATACACTGGTGGAAATTGATCTAAGCAATAATAGAATATCTACTAAAGGTGCTTTACGAATGGCTGAAGGATTGAAGTTGAATGACACATTAAAAGTATTGAAGTGAGTATATGTGTTGCCCATGAGTGTGTACGTTGCACGCGAGTTTTATGTGCCGTTCCGCGTGAGTTATATCCGTTGTGCACAAGTAACTGTATTGTGCGCGAGTTCTATGTGTATTTGTACGAGTTATATCTTTGCGCGCATAAGTATATGCGTTGCGCGCGAGTTCTATGTGCACTCGCACGAGTTATATCAGGCAAGACTATATGCCTTGTATGTGAGTTTTATTTGCACGTGCACGACCTAGGTCCTTTAAGCATGGGTATGGGATGTATTCATCTCTGAAAAAGCTAGGTTTGACGAAGCTTTTGACCGCAGCCGTTAACTTGACAAATCTCGGTTTATGATCGACTCTCAAGTATGTTCGATAAGAAGTATGATGCTGACGTCAACTAATGCGCGCTGCTTCTGCGCAGTACAAAATTTTGAAAATGTCTGGGGAGTTCTCCTTGTGTTAAAAAACAAATAGAGGTTGTCTTTCTATTTTCCGTCCTCTTATCAGCAATAGAATAGTGTCTCTGTTCTCTGTCTTTATCAGATTTTTTACATTTATTTCAATTTGAGTTTTCTCATTTTTTCAGAATGGGTTTGAATCCTATCCAAAACGCAGGCGCCCATGCGTTACTTGACGCCATGAAAAACAACGTAGACTGCGCCATGGAGCGATTGTGCTTGAACAAAGTAGTGATCGACATGGAAACCAAGGAGCTGGTCGACCACATCATCGGCATGCGTCCCTTCTTCGCAATCACGTGCACCTACAGCAAACGATCAGGGAACGTCATGAACGAACTCGATGGAATGCTCGGCGGAAACAAGAAGAAAAAGAAGCTGGTTGAGCTGATGAACGAAGTCAAAGCTTACGTGGAAAGAATGAATTATCGAATGGTGGACCTTTTTAATCAGTTCGACAAGGACAAGAGTCTGTCAGTTAGTAGAGAAGAGTTCTACACTGGCTTGAAAAGTATTGGTGTGCCTTTGGAGGACAAAGACTTGACTCTGTTGATTAACTTACTTGATGAGGATGGTGATGGGGAGATTGACTACAGTGAGTTTTCCTGGATAAGAGACGCCGAGGAAGAAGAAATTCAAGTCTAAACAAGTCGATTATCCAGCCCTGCCTCTTCCTTTATGTATCCTTCCAACTTCCAGTGTCAAATTTTACCCTCGGAATCTTAATTATCAACGTCGTAGTATTTCCAAGGGACAAATCACTATTTACCGCCTAGGGGAGGGTGGGTGAGGGTAGGTCGTGGCAATAAATGCTCTTATCTCCTCAAAATATTATTTTAATATCGTAAGTTCTGGCTCGGCATATTACTGGTGGGTTATCAACAAGTATGTATCACTGTATTAAAATATGGTGTGCCAGATAACTATTTTTTATATAATAGAATGAAATATAATCATGCATTTTTTTTTTCTTTGGTATTATTTGATAGTACCATTAATCATTAATAATGCGTTATTAATGATTAAATTTCTGTATTAAGGGTCATAATCTCAAATCAACTGTCAACCGTGAGAAAGCCCATTCTTTAACCGCCATTTCGAGGCTATACACCCCATTGAGACCCTCGTAGTAGAGTGCGGTTGCGGGTGTGTGGTACTACATCATGGGAATACACGCATTAAAAGTTTCAAACTACGCATGCTCACGTGATGAAAAAGTGAGACCAAGTGTCATAACTATACGCTATATTCCGCGGTATATTTCATTTGAATTTAACTTGGATATTTACTGAAAATTGTGCTTTACGAAGAGCTAAATATAAATCAACTAATATAGCCATTTTTACCACCCATGGTCTCACTTTTTCACCCCTTGAGCATGCGTTTAGACGGTTGTAGCCCTTGATACGTGCATATGATTTCGTTATGCGAAGAAGATATTGAAAAACAGATGCTGGTGTTTAGAGAACGTGTTCAGCATGGATTGAACATGAATATTCTGAAAGATTCCGGATTCCAAAGCTCAAATTTCTTTGGACTCCATATTCCAAGTACTGGATTCTGGATTCCAAGTACTGGATTCTAGATTCTTAATAATGCGGATTGCAAGTCTTGGATTACGGCGGATTCCAAGTACACAGGTGCTTTCCATTTACCTGGAAAAACCGGAAAAACCGGAAATTCCGGTTGGAAACACAAATGGTATGTGTAATTCCGATCGGAAAGTTGCGGAAAACTCGGTCTTCAAATTGCGCTAATCCACTTTCCCCGCTCTTTTTGGTTCTTTCAGTAGACGCGTGTACCATGTGTGTTTTCCCGCTCTTTTTTTGTTGGAAGACACGCGTAGCGTTCATCGTGGTTTTGTCTGAAACGAATTTCGAACTGGATGGATTGGTTTACAATGGAAAGCACCCCTGGGATTTCGGATTTTCATGGATTTCGGATTCCCTTACATGGGAGTTTGATGTCATACTGGTTTCTAGGAAACGTAAAACTGAATCTCATAAAGGTCTTTTTTCATTATCTTGACATAAATATAAGTAATCCTTAGAAATTAATAAAGGTTTCATGCCTTTATGCACATCTTTCAGCTATATATTGTTATTAATATTTACTATCTAAAATATCATTGTAAACAAAACGCTGTTCTTCTATAGTTCAACAATAACTAAGCTTTTCAAAGAAACTTTAGGACTTGACTAAATGACTTGAAATTTATATATAGAGAGAGTTTTTTTATGGCAGCCATGTTTGTGGGCAAGAATGGAATGCTTTTGAATGACAGAAGATTTAATTTCCTTTGAGAGAAACGCGCTATTATTTTGACCACGAAGATGGCTGCCGTGAAAAACCTCTATTATTGATGTTTTTCCTGCAAGTGCTTCATATTAAAGTTCGTCAAAGTGATTGTGAAAATCATAACAACATGAAATCTCTATTGTTCTGTAAAGCCTTTAGAGCTTCATTTAGTAAATACTTGGTTAAAACAAGGAATTCACTTAAAGCAATCAAGTATTTACTCAGGACTTGCGATTAATAGTATTTAGGAAGCCGAAACTTTCAGGTCAACGGGTAGTTTTCAGGGTTTTGTTGTTACGCAGTCTGCAGAATTTCAGAGACGATCACGTTTTGTCTAACATAGCTATTTTGTACGGCTTTCTTGACGTTTTGTCTTAATCTTTGGAGGTATCTTTATTGTCCCTGAATAATCTTAGATTAACAAAAGATAACAAAAGATGTTTTCAAGGTAAAGTTTGACTGGAAGATAAATTAGAGTGTTTTTTCCAGCTGAGGATCTTATCTCAAAGCATTGACTTAACTCTCAGAACTCTAGCCTGTGTAGCAAAGATTCTTCAAGAGTCAGTCAAGAGTCTTTCGGCTTATTTCCACTACTTCATACACCCTCAAGGACAAGCAAATATACCTGGTAAGACACAATATTATAAACAAAATTGAAAATCACAAAATTAAACATGAATCGTATATTAATCAATTTTAAGAGTTTATAAAGGTTTTTTCTCTATGACTTTGTTGGGCAAATTTACCTCAAAGCTCATAAAACAATTACCATTTCGCTTCAAAAATAATGTGAAATATTAAAAATCGTTAAATAAGATTGTTTTTATTATTAGTATAGATATTATTTTTAAGGTTTTGCAGTACAATATTTGCGAAAATTTAATGATTCGCTTCATTGACGCATGTCAAAAAAAACATTAAATTTCGGGATTTTTTTTTTTTTTTTTTTTCATGTGGAATTTTCTCCAGACAAATTTAAAACTGATTTTGGCCAAACTTTGTTTAATTTAGGAATTGAAATTGCTGTATGAGAATTCTGATTAATTCTTTATCTGCGCATTTTTTGCTGCTGAGTACTAGATGTGACTCATCACTTGGTCTTCCCGGTTATCAGCCTGCCACGGCACATCTCCTCATAATTATTCTCTTTAACTACAAAGGCATAGTATAGGACGCAGCCATAGCTCATAGCTGATGTGTGATTATAAAGCATATCCCTTAGCGAGAGGCTTAATACCCATTAACATTAGAGACGGATCGCGAGAAAGCATCGATTTTAAGATTGTGTTTCGTGAGGCGGGACTTGAAACTGATCATATTCTTTTTATGATTAAATATGATTACGCAATAACTAGAGAGTTCGCTTTTTTATGCCTCAAAATAAAAATAAATTCTACGCGCATGTTTGGTAAAAATGATGATAAAAAGTTAACACGATTTGCTATGGCAATGCAAAAAGCCAGTCAGTTTTACATAGACAAACAAGTTGCATTGTGGTCTAACAACACCATATAAGGCGTGATGAACAATAATTGCTTCTACCGAAGCTCGACCACAATGTACCTTGTTTGTCTCTCTCAGAAAAAGATGTGACTCGAGAATTGGATAAAGTTTTCTTAAACTGTGTTAAAGAAGTGTTTTGCTTAAAATTATGCATCCATGAAAGGCATTTTGTGGGCAATATTCCGCGCATACGGACTATGTATTTCTCTTCGCATCCCCTTGTGAGCAAGCAGCAGACTGAAAAGCACAGATATCTTGAGATTGACTTACGCAGAAAGATTGACACATTTATATCATTATTATCTCTCCAGAATGCATCGAACTGTGTTGGAGGGCAACGCGGGCTTTTCTGGCCAGTTTTCCCCAAAAACTCCAAGTAAAAAGAATCTTCTTCACCTAAGATCAATTTCCCAATCATTTGATGATCTGACGAGCGAGACTCTCTACAGCAAATGGAAAAAGGCGTGTAAAAATGGCGCCAAAATGGACCGCCTGCACAGAACCATGTCGTTTATCTCATTGCCTGAAGAAGACTTGGTAGTGAACAGAGATGACGGCAGCATATTTACGAATACTCTTGCTTCTGAGCTACGTAGACAAATATTCAGGCCAAGAGGTTGGACTGTTTGCTCTGGAGAAAGCCTGAAAGAGAAAGATGGCGGGTTCTTCTCCGACACTGCGTCTACATCCTCGACTGAACCCGACGGATTAACGATTTCCAGCTTCAATTCGTCGGACAATCTCGACGATGATGTATTCGCTTCTAATTCATTCAAACTACCCGACAAGAAGGACGCAATAGAAGTCCAGAAATCTAAGATTATTTCAGAAATTATCTCGGGTACTTCGGGAGACTTTGCAAAGAAGATTCGCAGTCTCTCCGACAGCGATCAAAGAATTCCCGAACGTCCGCCGATCAGAGCTCGAATAGCAAGCGACCCTGACTCCACCAGTCGCGAAGACTCCGGAAATCATCAGAAGATTTTGTCATACAGAGAACCACGTGAAGTTGAATTCCTGAAGACTGCTGAAATGGCGCAGAGATATCTTAATGCGCAACAAGAGGACGTGTGGAAAAAGAGGGGTTCTTCCGCAGCTGGTTTGGAAAGCGATAGACATAAAAGGATGTCCCAAAATCCCGTGCTCCACTCGAGGCCTGAAGGCAATTTTAGCCTCGTGAATATTCAGGATACCGCCTCACTTGGATTCCCAAATGACATGTCACAAGCAGATGCAGAAGAGCGTTACGTTTTGGGTTCTACGTATGCATTGATACGCCAACCGCAAAACCTGAAACCATCCTCGAATAATACGCCTTTGATTGGCAAAGGGATCAGAAATTCGACTCAAAATCCAGGGATTTTACTGCAAACAATGAGTGAACCGAGCCAAGGATCAGTAAAGAAGGAACTCGCATCGAGCGAGGAGAAAGAGAAGGACGAAAAATCCGTAGTTTTTAAAGAAGTTGACGTGGTTGGAAGCCTACCGAAAGGGAAGACTCGAGGTGACGGGAGCAGAACACACGTACGAAGGGCTCAAACTTTACCTCGAATGCCTAAGCGACCATTGACGAACTTTAATATGAAGAACTGGAAAGAAAATGAACAGAGAACTCGTAAAGCCGCTAACGACTTGCTCGAGAATATAAATAACAGCTCGGAGAAAACCCAACAAGAAAGGGTCGATATTGTAGAAAAGGCTTTTGAATGGATTCGTAAAGAAGTCGCAGATTTGAGAGCCCAAGATAAAGATATCATGAGAATGTTTACCAAGATTCAAGCAGGAATAAGGCATATTAAATTCGATCAGACTAGTCTGATGGAAAGCGATGAAGATTTTATTTCTACACCGGATTTGAGTCGAACAAGAACTTCATCTTTGACGTCCAAGGATGACTCCTCGGTTCCTCGAAGGGCAAGCTTGTTATAATTTGCGATTTCTAGCCAGTTTATTCATATAAATATCAAGCTTATTACAGCTAAATGCGGTGTCCCTCGAGAGAATACAATTACCATAAGTCAATAATACAAAGGGCTTTTGTTTATTGTATAAAGAACAAAGAGACACCTACATAAATTCATTTTCAGTGAAGTCAACAAAGCCACCGGCGTGGTCAGAGGTACTTTCTTAATAAAATTATTATTTTAATTTAAAAATTGCTAAAATAATTTTAGACTATCTATCTTTGTCAAGAAAAACCTAAGATATATTTCTCTAATCTAGAAATTTCTAGAGATTTCTCATAGTCGGACCACATTTTTCTTTAATGCTGATTTGGTCTTCGATCGATATAGCGCGAATAAATTGTCTAGCGATTTATAAATTATAATGAAAATGGCTGATGATGTATTATTAATAAATGGTAGCTGAAATTTTAAACCATTGGCTATCGTACTCTGATTAATTAAATGAGGCCTATAGTTGCGTGACTCTTGGCACTTGATCACGCAGTTTTATTTGATAATCATACGTTTGCGTACGTACTTATATAGCTAATTCAATTAACGTTGTCGCTGAAAAAAAGCCTAAAGCCTAAAGGTTTGAGAGCGGAATCATGAAATTTTTTTTTCATCGTGACATTATTACCATAAAAAACTCACTGTATGCTTGCAAATTCTACAACTTGGACACATATTCCTTAATTTCTTAGATAGCCTACAGCGAAGTTTGTTAGTAAATAAAAGATAGTAGAAAGGCTTTAGCCTTTAGGCTTTTTTCAGTTACCTTTTTTAAAAGTTAAACGTTGTGACGTACTTGCGGGTTCATTGCCTAAGAAAATCGGCTAAAACAAAGCCAAGTATGCTGTACACAATTTGTCTTCCACCAGCAACATTAGGATCCTGTGTAACAATATGGCGGCCCCTCGTTGCAAACAGCCGTGTGATAGCTAAAATCTATCACCGTGCAATCGATCTTTTTTCAAAAAGTTTTTAGAATAGGCATTTACCTGATGGCGTCATTTTACTACCAAGACCAGAATGCTTTGTCAAAATGCTCTCTTCAAATTTCTCTACTCTCCTGGGAATAAAGAGACAATTGGACAGGTAAAATTTGTCTGACAACAGAAGCCACTCAAAGCATTCTGGTGTCTTGGTAGTAAATTACGCCATCATGCGAATGGCCTGTTGTGTCTTATTCTTAAATCTTCCTTCAGTGAAAATTTAAGGTTATGATAGAGTGAGACACTAGTTAACCCGCAAAATAGTTATTAGTAAAAATCTATCAGTGTTCTAATGTAAATCGCGCGCTCTGATTGGTTACTCAACTCATTTTCTAATTTCGATAGAAGGTGAGTAGAGAAAATTCAAGATATATGTATGTGTGTATATGATTTATGATTTATATAGCGTCTTTTTCTATGTGGATATAATCAAAGGCGCTTTACAATGATTAATGTGAATTTT
>JAAAQI020125105.1:0-14800 GCA_011800005.2 Stichodactyla mertensii
ATAATAATAATAATAATAATAATAATAATAATAATAATAATAATTAGTAAAATAAATCACTTTAGGATTTTATTAAAAAAGCTTTGGGCCAGTTTGGCAGAGTAAATCTATGTTTATGCAAATGAAGGTGTTCTTGTATAAAAGTTATGACACTCTTCATGGATATGCTTTTCTTGTGTTTTCCTCATCAGGAATTTCATGTTGTTCTTTGTTCTTTGTTGCTGTTTTTTTTTAAAAGAAAATCAAGTATTCTAAAATGATTTCCTGTTGCTCATCAGAACTATTGTGACATGGAAGCTGTTCAGACAAACCCTACACACAGAGCATCCTATTGGGTCTGGTCTGGAAGCAATTGCACTCAAATCTACCATTGACCTCACCTGTAATGACCACATATCCATATTTGAATTTGATGTATTTACAAGACTATTCCAGCCCTGGTCCCACTTACTTCAAAACTGGAATCTTTTGGCAGTTACTCACCCAGGATACTGTGCATTTATGACTTATGATGAAGTCAAAGCACGTTTGTCTGAGCACATGGAAAAAGCTGGAAGGTAAACAAGTAAATTAATTTTTAATTTTCAAAAGAAACAGGATCAAAAGTAAATTGTATTCTGTACAGGCAGCTGTTGTAAAAATTAAATTGGGTTGCTTGGCCAATTGGAGTCTTACTTGATAATCTCATCTTGTTTAATTTTCTATTACAAAAATATTAAACATATTTTTTGTAAGTATTCTATTTATCAATGCAAGATATTTTCTCAAGGGTTTGAGAAACCAGCCAGCTATAAAGGTAATTTCAAAATAAAGTAAAAATTGATTTTTTAACTGTATTGGCAAGATCCATATTACATTAGAGATATGAAGAATTTAATGTGTTTAAAGAATTTTTCAAGAGAGGATGTGGCATAGGTTTAGGTGTAGTGTCTGTGCTGTGCAAACTATTAAGATCATGTATTCTATTTGTGACCTCAATACAAGGAGCTTCAAAGATGTTCCTATCATGTAGCACCCATTTGAGAGCCTCACCATCAGGGTCAGATCTGGGGAGGGGTGCACACACCCCAGTGATGGGCTGTTTACAGTCAATTATGGATTTAGTGTCATTTACTTTTGCGGCTCAAGTCCCAAACATAAATGGTGTACTACCCCTCAAAGGAATCCTGGATCTGCTTCTGACTGGGCAACTTGAATACAATCTTACTTTAATGAATAAATTTCCATCCTGATTTATTTATTTAGTTTTTTATTTTTTTGTCTTCAAAAACAGTTACATTTTTCGATTGAGCTGCACAAGGCTTGGTCAGTGGGCAGTTGGTTATGTCACACCTGAACACACAATTTTACAGACAATTCCACAGAATCGGTCACTTTGTCAAGCACTCATAGATGGAGCTCGGGAAGGATAGTAAGTATTACTTGACATTTCATTTTGCTCTTCAAATTGTTCAGACTTTATTCTAAGGTTACTTCAAACAGCAGCATACAGTACTAAGGTGTTGCCCAAATTTTCCTCTGTGAACATTTTTCTTAAAGACCATGCCTTTTCCTTCCAGCTACTTATATCCAGATGGCGAAGATGAGAACCCAGATCTCCAGCAGTACTTAGTCACGCCTCCTGATGAACACATCAAGGTCACAGAGGAACAGTATGAGTTGTACTGTGAAATGGGCTCCACCTTCCAGCTTTGTAAAATCTGTGCTGAGAACGACAAGGATATTCGCATTGAACCTTGTGGTCACTTAATGTGTCATAGCTGTTTAGAACAGTGGCAAGAGAAAGGGGGCGAAGGTTGCCCTTTCTGTCGGTCAGAGATTAAAGACATTCATAATATTGTGGTTGATCCCTTCCATTCTGACCAACACGACAGAGGACGAAGGGCAGCACTTGATAACAATGAAGAATCGACAGAGTTTTTTGATGAAGAGGTATTGGAAGTAAGTTGAAGAGATTGCCATTGTTTGAAGCCCTTTAACCCCCCCTCCCACCCCCAGTCAGTTACCAATGGGAATTAGATTAAGGTTTGAGGATTTTGAAGGGATTGTTTATGAACATCTCATTTGCATTTTAGGGTAGGCACTTTTGTTGCATTGTTTAAGATTTTGGTCATTATGGCAAGTGGGAGAACATTTCTTCACACTTTTCTTCCCTTTTCTGAGTACTCTGTATGGAGACTCTTCAATATAAGACACTTGTTGGTAATTAACTGAACTTGAAAAATGTTTTATGCTTTCCAGTACCCACCCAACTGGCCATCGTCATCAGATTCACATCACACAAGCTCCCCACAAGGAAGCACCTTGGCAGTTAATGACCCAGAAGATAATGACAGCTGCCCACCTCCTTTACCTCAGAGAAGAAATCAAATGTCGCACATGAATACTCCAACCTCTCCAACACTTATTGTCACCAAATCTTCACCATTCGCTTCACCAAGAAACACACCAGGAGTATCACCACGCAGTTCACCAAGGAATTCACCTCGGAGTTCTCCATTTGCCTCCCCAAATATTTCTCCACAGTGTTCACCAAATACATCACCTCAAGGTTCTCCCTGCCCGTCACCTATAGTTTTCCGAAAGGGACCACCTCCACCACCCCCTCCAGACTCTGATTCAGAAAGTCCTCCACCTGCTATTCCAGAACGAAAGTACAAACAGAGAGTTGAGAAAAGGAAAAATGCAGAAAAGGGTTCAGAGATTCCAGGTATTGGATACATGGATGTTTCTAGTGGGAAGACAACTGCTTCAAAGTCAGTTATTAACAGGAACACTCCAAAAATCAATTATGCTTTATTATCTTACCCGCCTCAAGATGATGACAAACCTTCAAGTAAAGAAAAACGGGAACACGTGGCAACTAAAAACGAAGATGCTTCTGGGATAAATTTTCCAGATACTGGTACTGATGGTCCTGACAGTTCTTATGATGTGCCGCTACCAATTATGAAAGAAAAATGCAAACAAAAACCAAAAGAAGATCTGTCAGATCAGAATGGGAATGGTTTCAATTGTATGTTCAACAAGAAAGATGATCCATTTGCTGACGATCCATTCAAGGGTGTGGATTGGCCAACAACACAAAATAATGAGGAAAAGAGTGATAGTCTCTTGTCTAATGATGCAATTGGACTGTCAAAAAGCAGAGACTCTCAAAAAGGCCGTGGTAGCTTTGCTAAGGCCCACTCTACCGAGGATTTCCTAGATAAGGAATATCCAGCAAAAGACTCCAAGATGAGCAACTCCTCATCAGAAATTTGTTCCAGTAATAAGAATGAAAAACTCCCCAATAAAAATAATAGCCTTCGACATTCACTTGTGTCTAGGAATAGCTGGTCTGGGCCTGCCCATAGCTACAGTAATCCTGCATATTTGGGCACATTTGACCCTTCCCAGCTTGAAGGCATGGATGGAGAAAGAGAAGACCTATTGGCTAATGCCAGTAATGATGATAAAATGCAGTTTTATGAAGAAGACTTTCAAATATTAGAAGCCCAAGGCTATCCTAGAGATGCCATTAAAAGAGCACTTATTGTAGCTGACAACAATTTTGCAATGGCAAGAAAAATCCTTAGAGAATTTTTTCAGACCAAATAGAACAAAAATGCTGATTTGTACATTAACTTGAAAATTTGGAAAAAGGAAACTCATTACTTACACATTGATAAATCTGGTTAATTCTGAACATATTTCTTCAAACTTTACACTTTAAGAAATTTAAAAAAGACTTGTAGTTTTTTTTCACTATAGTAAAGAGAAATCCAATGCTAAAACAAACCACAAAGTTATGTAAGTAGTTATTCGCTGAATTAAATTTACCATTTCGTTCTAGAAAGGTTTCATTTTTGGTGCTTATTGTATGTCCGTATGTGTTGTACTCAGACTAGAGGTAAACCTTATAAATATGCAAACTATCAAAACTTGTTGAATTTGATGTAAATCGACAATAAACACAATTGAGTAAATAAATTTACGAAATATAAAAAAGGAATCTCTTAATATTTGACATTTTCTTTAAAACTCATTTTGATTTCTGTGGTTTTGCTGTGGAAAGTGTACCCTGAAAAGTTCCGTACATAAACAATAACTGCATCATTTAAGGCCCTGTTACACTGTGCAATTTTTTCAGCAACTTCTCTCACAATGGCATTGCAAAACAAGTTACTAGAGAATTGCAGTGTAACAGGTTGTCTTGCAATGTTTTTGTTGTGCTAGTAAGCTTAGAAATATGGCAAAACTCGTGAACTAGAAAAGAAATTTCAGTATCAAATTCATTACTTGTTCAGTGTAACTTCTTTATAATTTACGAAATACTTACATAACTTATTTCCCGAAGTTGGCACTCGAGTCGATTGCAGTCCTTGCTATAAACGATACCTTCATAATTATTAAACTTTTTATACTATGCAACTAAATAATAGTCTAAGTTGTTATGATTTCTACTACTACTATTTGTATTACTACTTTTTTAAGAGACTGCAATACATTGGGGGCGAGATGGCATATACTAGGGGGCAAGATGACACATCAGGGGGCGAGATGGCAAGGGGGAGAGATGACCGGATACCACTTGCTCAGTTCTATCTTTTGCAATAGATTGCAGCAGCTTGCAATGCCACTGCACGGTGCATCACCCCTCCAGCAACTTTTCTCACAATTTTAACATATTTTTCAAGAGTGCATTATGCAGACCTATTACAACTATTGAGTTCTCCCCAGCCTACCTCAGGGAACAATTCATGGTTCTGACTCCACTTAGTTACCGTTGCTAAGTCCCACAAGCTCAACAAATTAGCCAGAATATCTTGGCATTTAAAACTTTGATTGCGGAAGTTATTAAATATTGTTTCAATTATTTACTGTCTCATGAAAATAAAATAAATTTGCCTTGTAATCTTTGTAGTTCCCTTCAAAACAGAAAACATGTTTGTGGAACAAGATCTTAATTCCACTGGGAAAAATCCTGCAAAGGTGATTGGTTGCTATTGTTTTGGTCGGAACCATCAGTGGTTGTCAGTTGTGATCACATTGCAGTGTAACACCTCACCTTGGCAACCTACAGTGCTACATTTTCAAGCATTACAAGACAAGTTGCTAAGAAAATTGCATAGTTTAACAGGGCTTTTAGAGTTAGTATTTTGGGTCTATCTTGAACTGCTTTTGACCCTGCCTACTGTTTGTTTGCCTTTGCTTTTCGAATCCCTACATCAAGGCCAACATAGAGCAACCTAGAGTAGTTCACATCTAATGAAAACTTAGATCCAAAATACTGACTCTACTCTCACTGGGACATAAAACCCTTCCAAACCCAAGAAAAATTTTACATGTAATGTCACGAAGACTGCAGAATAAACACACAAATGGCTAAATACCATCATAGACCTCACTTGCTCACATGAGCCCCTGTAGCTCAGTGGGGTAGAGCATCGGCTAGCAGCCTGAAGGTCATGGGGTCAAATCCTGCCAGGAGTTCAGAACTTTTCCAGAGAAAAATTTGGTTGAAGAAACATAATCACATCACTCTTATGCTGTCATTTTCATCTAAGCATGAACAGTCACATAAAAAACGTTCTGTCGCACAGTTAAAACTTTCAAAGTTTTAGCTGTCAAACTTCAATGTTTCGACCATTAAACTTCAATGTTTAGACTAACTTTCATGATTTTTTGGAAACGTTGCTGCCACATATACAGAAAAACCTCAGCATGGAGTGGTACTCTCAGAAAATGTGAAATCAAGTCTAGAAACTCAATAAATTGAATTTATCACGTAAGAAAGAGCATGAGAAACATTGAAGTTTGGTGGCTTAAACTTTGAAGTTTTAACTGCATGACAGGACATTTTTGTTGCGACTGTTCACACTCAGGTGAAAATGATGAGAATTTACCAAGCAACATTAACACTTAATAACCAAACACACAGTTTACAGCAAATAAGCTTTAATGATTATTAATTTCCTAAGTAGCTTCACAATCTATTTCAGCTTCTTCTTAGGTCTCAGATTGTTGCTGTGTCCACATTTCTTCTTTCTGCAGTTGGTAGCACGAGGATGAAGGCGGGCATAGCACCTGAACGGATCAAATGTTCAATTAATTTGAATGATTGACAGATAAAGGAAAAAAAGAGCCAAACTTGGTAGTGACAGTATGGAAATGACATCTGGTAAACTTCACTTGGGACAATAGAACACAAAAACTAAAAGCGTAGAAAGTTTCCACTATGGATTTCACCGAAGCATGGCACACATCCAAACAACTGCATATTTCATACCAAATGTCTATGACTCCACCCACTTGGGTTCATGTTTTTCTCTGTGGTTAGCCAATTTCCTGATTCAGTTGAAAGTCTAGTCATGGCAGTTTTGAGGAGATTTGAATTCAAAATTGAGTATGGATGCTATAAAACTAAAGAAAAGTGGGCAAAGTTCTATGAAGAACAGGAAAAAAATGACTGGCTTTAGTGTGGAATTCCTGGTGGAGTGTCTTCATCCAAAATGTTTACATTTCAAACCAAACTTTCTCTGAAACCATAATGGCTAGACTTTCAACTGAATCAGGAAATCAACTAAATGCAAAGAAAAATGTGAATCCAAGTGGGTGGAGTCGTAGATGTCTGGCATGAAAAACGCAGATGTTTTTTGTGATGCGTGCCACGCTTCAGTGAAAGTGTAGTATTTAGTACTAAATAGCATTAATCAAACAATAGAAGACTGAATTAGCATAATTTAGCACTATAAGTACTATTCATGTCGTACGCTTTCATTTTTTTGTACTGCTTATACAATGGGAATATTTAGATGTTATACTATCAGTCACATTATGGTATATCTGTATGCAAGCCTATTTCCTGTTTGAAGAAATAGACTATAGGCTGAAGGTGCAAGTATTCCACAACCCCTTCATTTCTTGTTTTCATACTCCAGTCCCAAGTTCTCTGTTGCTCAGGGTTGGCCTCATTCATGTAGAATATTCATGTTTGATAGAAGGTACTTCCGATTTCAAGTATTTATAAGTATTGCCAAAACTAAGACTAGGAGGCTTTACAGTTTTCGTGCATAGAAATGTTTGTGGTTGAGGTTTCGACAATGCTGGTGACAGTCTCCATCAGAATGATAAGATGTGAATGCTGTGTAGAATACTATTGTCAAAACTGTCCATTCTTTACTTCAACCTTGGTATTTGTAAATATTTTGTCACTGAAATGTGCCTAACCCTGAGTAAATGAGAGAAGTGGTTAACCCACTTGATATTAAACCGATTTGAATTTGTTTCATTACACAAGGCAATGTTACAGAATTGATTCCCTAAAGATTACAATTTTAAGCAAGCTGATGGATCAAATGGTGGCTTAAGGTAAAATAAAAACCTACTTTCTGCAAATCATCTTTTCACAGTTGTACTTCTGGGCCAAGAGACGCAAGCTTGGCTCAATGACACCACCACGCAGACGAAGCACAAGATGGAGTGTTGATTCTGAAACAAATAAAACATAGCTTTAGTTAACAATTAAGGGGTTTAATTTTCCGTTGTAACTACCAACCTTTCTGGATGTTATAGTCAGATAGGGTACGCCCATCTTCAAGTTGTTTTCCAGCAAAAATCAATCGCTGTTGATCAGGAGGAATACCTGGAAAAAACAAAGAATACCAGTATGTTGTATTATTATATGCAAATTCCATCTTCCACAATAGAAACAAGTTACACAGGAAACCCAAGCTTATTGCTGCATACTCTGCACTTGCAACCTTGTGAAAGTAGAACTTGTTTCTCCTTTTGCAATAACAGACACAACAGTCATACACATGGACACACAGTGTGATTTCCCAGTTACAAGCAATGTTGCAGCAAATGTTGTACTATATGTCCAAGCCTTTAGATTAATTTATATGACTTTTGTCAGTTTTGAAGGCTTTTACATGTTTAATGTAGTGTTGTAGTTCTTGTATACCTTCTTTGTCTTGGATTTTAGTCTTGACATTCTCAATAGTGTCACTGGGCTCCACCTCAAGGGTGATGGTTTTACCCGTAAGGGTCTTCACAAAGATCTGCATGACGTCAGCAGAAATCTATCAACCTGTATATTTAATTATATACATTTGTATTACCTCTTACCAAAATGGATAAATTTAGTCAATCAAATCATATTTATAGATTGAAAAGAAATTAAATTTTCTATCCAAAACAGAAATAATGAAAACACACAAAAGCATTTTCTGAAAATATTAGTTAGCTTTTAAACATTTTTGGATTATCCTCTTAAAATTGGCAGTACCAAAGAGATCAACGTACTCTGATTAACGTTATTAGCTTAAACAATCCATTAGTAAGTGTAAAAAAGAAACAAAGACAATTCCTCAGAGTATGATCAAGGAATTAAATAGAGCTTACAGTGAAAAGCAGAATAAAAAATGCTATAAGTTATTAAAGGTACTTAGAAGCTGGTCATTTTTTCGTATTCTTACTAAAAGTAATTTGAAAACTCACGCACTAATGGTTAAAATGATGTTTGAGGTTGCGTTTCTGCGTGAAAAATTCCTATGAAACAGAGCGCAACGAATATAAATCGATAATTTTGTTAGTCTCATTGGGAAGATGGCCGCCATCTTACCTCGTGTCTTGTTCGAAAGAGAACGTCTGATCTGCGGGGTGGACCTTTGATAACAAGGGTTTATCTACCACAGGTAGCCCAGACTATATAGTTATTTTGGGTTAAAAAAATGAAGAAAGCTTCGAAAATTGCCCTCAACCACATAAGTGAACTAAATAGCATCTTTCATAAGAAGTAATTATAGTTTTTGACGTGTCAATTTTTTAATTTTTTTCATAAAGATTCAAAAAAACTTTTTTAAGGAAAATAGACCATTTTCAAAATCATCTTAATCACGAAGCTAAAAGCAAAAGCAAAATACGAAATGCTTGACTTTTCCGCAAAAAAATGACGTGATTTGACGACAGAGCGCAAAATATTTTTGGCGTACGCAGCAAAAATCTTGGGTTTCCTGTGTAACCCCAGTTTCCCAGACTAGTTGCGCATCCAAGATGGCGGCCGCAAGTGAAAATCTTTTTGTCAATCGAACTGGCGCGTTTTCTACAGCAGAATGGCTCGTTGAGAGAGCAAAACAGAGCTTAAAACACAATGATTTGTACGAGGCTAAGTCATGGCTTCTAACTGCGAAAACCTTGTATCCCAATGACTTCCACGTGCAGGTAAAGAAATTTGAACCAAACTATGAAAGCTCATTACTCAAAATTATACCTTGGTTATTAAGGAATTGGAAGTGTGTTTGTAATTATAACTTATCGAGTAAATATTTTGACTCTCCTCACAGAGGGGTTTTTGGAATTTCCAAAGAAAAGGGAAGGGTCTTAAGAGAGGAATTTTATCTTCTAGTAGGTTCTGTTGTGAACCTCTTTTTTTTCAAGAGGGGGGGGGGTGCGTCCATGGATCTGTAACGTCAATTCCCCCTCAGAAGTGCAGAAGTGGTAATTGAATATTTTTCAAAGCTGTCCATTGTTGTCAAGAATTTTAATACATGATCCAAGGGTGATGATAGCACTGATGATGATGATGATGGTGATGATGGTGATGATGATGATGGTGGTGATGATGGTGGTGGTGATGGTGATGATGATGGTGGTGATGGTGATGATGGTGATGGTGATGATGATGATGGTGCTGATGACGATGATGATGATGATGATGACAATTGATAAATAAATGAAACACATAAGAGTATTAGTAGGATAATCTCATTTGATAGAATATTATTTTTCCATTACTGCAATTTTCAAAATCATGCGAACTCTGACCTTCAGACAGTCTGCTGGAATTTGGTTATTCGCTTCCACCCACTTCAAACAAAACACCAGAAAACTACTCATAAATATCCCTAAAAAACCTACCAAATGACTGAAAACGATCTTTAGATGATTTATAACAGCTAAGTATGATTTTGATATTTGGCTAGCTTTTGTATTTTTGATTTTTAATTTTGATTGACAGAAGCTAAATTGGCAAAAACCAGTTGAGTGTTTGGATGTCTGAGTTCGCATGATTTTGCAAATTACAGTAAATCCATATGTACAATAGTTTGTATTCAAGTACAATATTCTTTGTTGAAATATTTCCTCCCATTTCCAACAGTGTTGATATTCCATTTTCTCTGTTATTTATTTATTTATTCATTTTTCTTCCAGCATGAGGCTTATAACATTGAAAGAAATGCAAAGAAAGTCAAAGAGTCTGCAACACTTTTTTATGACATGTAAGAATCCAAAATCACAAAATCGTTACAACATTTACGTGTACTCATTAGAGAACAAAAGCTTAAAAGTTTGTTCCTTGACCAGTCATGATTTAAAAGGAGGGGGGGCAGATGAAAAATCAGGTATACTATGTTTCCTTTTTCCTGACCCCACTTTTCATCAAAGACACTCACTCCCTTTCCACTTCCTTGGCAAGATATACAAGAATGCAGGGAAAAAATGGATAAATGTATACAGCCCCCCTTTTATCTGTGTATAAAAATTGCCAACCCAGTCCCTATTTACATCAGCCCTCCACTCATCTAAATAATGTCCACTCCCTAAATAATGTAAAAATGTTATGATATCTTCTGCAGGTTTGTACAGTTTCCCAATGAAAGTCTATTATGGGAAGATATACAAAATATCACAGAAGCCCTCGAAAGAAATGACCTTGATCCCAGAGGAGTGTTTCTAAAAGGTATTTTTTTTCATACTTATAAACCAAAATTACTGGTGGAGTATTTCATTAAGTAATGACAATATAATAACAGCATAATGTTGATGGATTAATTACTGCATTGGTAACTGTTTTTCTTTTTTTTTTTTTGCTTAGAAATGTTCAACAGTCTTCCACAAGATGCTCAGAGAGAGATACTTCTTCAAGCAGCAGGTTTGATAATATTTCACACTATAGGCTTATTAGTTGAGTGCGAGATAATTATTTTGGTATTGATTCTGTTTATAAAAGCAAGGCTTTTTTTACGTGTAGGACGATGCAAAGATTGCATTGAAAAATGCCGCATGATGCTTCTACTTATGAGAAGATTTCCAGATTCTATCCCTAAGAATGGGGTAAATTCATAGATTTTATTGAATTATTGAATTCATATTTTCACATGATTTATAATATGGCAAGGTAACTTCACGTGCTCTCATTGCCCAATGTGTGGCCCATATTAACTTATGCATGGAATAGACCAACAACTTTATTTTTGTATTTGCTTTGCCATATAATAAACATCTTATTACCCTCATTTGCCCAGTCTGTACTTAAGTTATAGAACCTCATTATTTTCACTCTTTTATGGGGAAAAACTTAGTCTATAAGTTACATTGTGGCTCTCACATTCAGTTAAGAACGTGTGTATATTTGTTATTAAGGTAATGAAAGGAGATATCATAATAATATCAAATATTTATTATATCTTTTTTCAGATAACTTTGACTGAGATGTTGATAGATGCAGAAAATGCAGAATATCCTTCTAACCCTTTGAACCCTTACAGAAAGCTATTGGGTTTGTAAAAGATGTCATAAAGTATTAAGTAGTATTTAAAAAATGAGCAGCAGTGTTTTATCAAATATAAAAACCTGAGGCGCAGCTGAGGGTTTTTGACATTTGATAAAACACGTGCTGCTCATTTTTTAGATGGCTTAAAAATGTCTAAGTAGGTATGTTCTCATTTTCTACTGAATTTTTGAGGAATGAACTAAATTTGGCAGAGAAAATCCAAGTTAAAGTTGATACAAATGAAGACAATTCTATATCAGATACAAACTCCTTCATGGTCAATGATTTCTGTTGTGTTTTGCTCATTAATTATTCATGAGTTTTTAAAAGGTTATAATACACCAGACATAAAGGTCATGGAAGATACCACTCCACTGGGATGGGATACCATAAACCAGTAATTCTAAATTATTATCTAGTATATACATCATGACTAGGCCAATACTGCTGTTTACTTTACAGTTAAGGATGTGCTGCCTCACTTGTTGACAAGTGAGAGTGTGGCTATCACAGACTGGCCTGCAGAAACAGAAAAAGAGGTATCAGTATACGTTGTCTTTGAGGAATTATAATGTTAATTGATGATGATAATGATGTTGACGATGATGATGATAATAGTGGTGGTGGTGGTGGTGATGATTGTGATGATGATGATGATGATGATGATTGTGATGACGATGATTGTGATGATGATGATGATGATAATGATGATGATGAGGGATATGTTCCAATTCTCTTCAGGCTCTAGAGATGCCCTTCTAAGGTTTTCAGGACAAAAAGGTTAAGAGTAATTATAATTCTTTCTGAAAAACAGGGACCCCAGCCAGGAATTTCACTACAGACAGTCCTCAGATGGTTAGAACTCAGCATACAGTTCTATTCTTTCTGTGCCACCTACCTACCCACCCCTGCAGATGTACAACTTCTATCACCTACAACATCATCTGGATCACAAGTTAAAGATACCCAGGAAATTGTGTTAAGTGTTCAGGATGGGAGGGGTCCCTGGGGATCACTTTTTGACATCTTTTGTCTGGTGGCAAAAAAGTGTGGATGGACTGAGATTCTGAGGATACAGGACATGTTAGATCCAGTTGTGCACAGGTAGTGAATTTAAAATTAGTTTTATTTGGGAACCCTGTGTCACTAATACCATAGGTATCCCAATGCTAAATTTCTACTGTCTCAAATCAACAATAATAGACCATTTTTAATAGCTTGGTCATAATGTTTACCCATTTCAGACTGCATGTCAATCCCTTGAGAATAAGATCCTTTGTTTAAGGGTAATCCATATTAAATTTGTCTTCTCAACATTATCTAGAAACAAAGAAACAATACCCAAGGGAATGACGTGGTCTGAAATGGGAAAACATTATGCTCAAACTAAAAAGGTAAATTTTGTTTTAGAAGCATCAAAGAAAGATGGTCATGCATTTCAGAAATTCATCACTGGCTGAAGAAAGCAGCAAAGCATGGCACGACAGAAAAAGACATCAATGAATCTCAGGAGAAAACTGGTGTTTTCTATGCCATGATAATTATATTCTTTCAGTCAGTTTGGGAATACTGCAAAGTGGTCAATAAACTTGATGCCAGTGGTGAGTAACTATAATTTATATATATAATTTATATATAATTTATATTTATATAAACTATAATTTTTTGCAACTGATTATTCTGTTATTTGATTTTTTCATTTCATTTTGTGACATTCACTTAAATTGCCTCGGGTATCATCAGTTGCAAAAAATATTGCTTCCGTGATCTATAATTTTTGATGTATATTAAGGCGGCTTGAAATGATTTTTGAAATGGCATAAACGAACAAAAGAATTGCTTGGAAAAACTTTATCTGGCTAATGTATGGCAGGAAGGAGACCCAACAGACCAAAGACCATAAAGACCAAATTAGAATGAAATTGAAAATATGACGTTGGATGTTGCTATGACAACAATAGACCACTCCAAATGTGAGCAAAGTTTTACATTTAAACAATCATAGATCAAAAACCGTTCAGTAAAAATTTTTTAAAATTGGCGTATTTTAAGTTTTTGATTTTAGATAGCCTTCATAAACATTGACCATTCATCGCAACTATTTCTCATTCGCTAAAATCTATATTAACCAGCTCTAAAAATATGCTTTTTTGTTGTATTTAGTAAACCCATGTCTCACAGTGAGTACCCCCTTGGTTCTGCTGGAGGATGTAGGTGCTGATAAAACAAGTGTAGATGGTTGGGCAGGAGGGGCATCATCTGATGGAAGGTCAGTTTGAATCAAAAATTCCTCCCAATTTTTTGGAAAATTTCATCTGATGGAAGGTCAGTTTGAATCAAAAATTCCTCCCAATTTTTTGGAAAATTTCCACTTTTTTAAGACTGTTTTATGTTACACAGCTCAGCTCCTAAAAAGAAGAAGAAGAAGGGTGGAACGGTATGTGAGGAAGGTTTAAACTGCAGAGTTTTAATGTTGCTGTCATCTTTTGATGCAAATTGATGATTTCTTTTGTAACAGGCTCCCTCATCTCCATCAAAAGATGATTCAAGAGCAAAACAGGCAGCTACTATAGTAGTAAACAAAAGTAAGAAGAGCTTTAATCTTTCTTCTTAATCCTCTTCATTTCTTTGGGAACATAGTAGGCTCTTTATTATCAACAAAGATTTCATTTTCTGTAATCAGTAATGGTTTTCTGGGTGCAGGAGATTAGCCATCAGCCCAACTCCCAATGTGGACAACCAGGGGATCACTCTTGGTCTTTACCCTTCAACCTACCAGGAGTTCAAGATGTCAGCCAACATAGCTTTAGGGGTCATAGAAATGCATAAAGTGCTCCACCACAATAAGGTGATGATCCCTTCTGGGCAGGGAGCTTTTATTTATTAAGGGGAAGGGGGGGGGTTGGTAAAATTAAAGTGGGAGTTTTTGGGATGTTCAAAGCCTAACCCCCACTATAATTATACCAACTCCCTCCCCACTGGAGACTGAAACAAGAACATGCCTCAAAGCTGCTGTTTTGGGAGCTGTTACATGGAAAATAGTTTAGGGGTTGGTGGGAAGGACTTATATCAAACAACTTGAAGATGATTCTGGCCTATCCTGTCAAGAATTAAAGGTGTTCATGGAACAACACAACACTTGAAAGAAGCTTGTAACATTTAGTTGGAGTGCACTCCACGTCGTCGTGGTGGTGGTGGTGGTGGTGGTGGTGGTGGTGGTGGTGGTGGTGGTGGTGGTGGTGGTGGTGGTGGTGGTGGTGG
>JAAAQI020125116.1:0-12970 GCA_011800005.2 Stichodactyla mertensii
CTATTTAAGCACAAAATAGTGTCTATTAGCTAAGAACTATTTAGTTTTTATTTCACGGGTTTAGTAGCATCGCTCTACTAGTTACCGCTATTTTGTAGGTTTACAAACATAACTGAAGAAGATTACTGTAACCGGCAATGTACATTAGATTTTGCCCTATTATATTTTTATTGTAGTATTGTAGATCATGTTGATGGAACTATTAGTTTTATTAGAGAACCTATTTGTAGATGATTGGATTTTGTGTATTATAAAGAAGTGTAAAACATCAATTGAATTTTTAATAAACAAGATACATAATAAAAAATGCTTTGAAAAATATGCTTTGAATATTTCCATTATGGATTTTAATAAATTTGCTTAATAGTGCGCGTGCCGAAGCCGTCTTTTCTAAACCCTGAATGTTACTAGCTTTGTAGCACATGGTTGGAATAGCTTATTACACACAATACTGTAAAAATCAAGCATAATTTTTCATTTTTGCGAAGTTTTCTTTTTTCCACCCAATATTGCAGCAGTCTGACATGCAACAGTGTTTAATTGCATGTCATTCTAATTCCCAGAACCAGGGCGCTTCCGATTTAATTGTTTTGGCAGCTTCTCACGGTTGTACTAGCTATTATAAAACAGTGACAATCAGATTCGCTCCATGGACCTCCGTTTCTTGGCGGAGGCCAAAAGGAACGCGGGCTCTATGAAAGAGAAAGTGGTATTTTAGTATTTATAAACATGGTAATTTCTTTGCAAGAGAGTTGTTTCAACGAGATATGCAAATTACAGGAGGGAGGGGGAATCTAAAAAGAATCTTGAAACTTTGACAGAATCGGTTAATTAAACCAATTGATATATACAAACTATTTCTCTTTAATAACCTCGCCTGGTTTCGATTGATATATTTTTATTGTTTTGCCGGTTACAATGTAAACAAAGTAAATTAGAAAAAGAAGATGAAAATGGGAATGCAAAGAATGGTGCTTAAAATAGGACGTCCTTGATTTCACACATTTATCATAATTCATGTCATTTGCAACAAATTCAAATCATTTGTAATGCGTAATGCGTTCATTACACTTCATATAGAATGTGTACTGGGCCACACCACTCACCAAAAGCAATTTGCAAGTGTTTAACTGAGACATCGTCAGTTCTTAGTTTCATGTTTTAAATCGATGATAAACAGATTAATAAAAGATAAATTTGATATTTTGTACTGTTTTTCGAAAAGTCTTAGCCACAATTACACTGGAATTTTCTTTGCGACTGACAAGTTTACTTAGGACGTATGAAGTGGTAAAATGCCATCTAGTTTGCCAATAAATACAACGGGTAAAAATTGGCTCTTGCGGCCGACGCTGTTTAATAATTAAGTGGCGTCGATAGAATTGTCCAAAGAGCAACAAACCAGAGCCACCTACACAGTATTAAAACCAATCTAATTATAGATAAATAACAAAATTCCTGCTTGTCTGCATTGGCGATGGAATAAAAACACAACAAACTTTATTCTTGTAATTATTTTTTGATATTTTTGTCAGTTGCAGGTGGGAATCTTGAATGACATTTCTGTTTTTTTCAAAATACCAACAAAACATCTTTATACTTCTTATACTTTTTGATAAAAATCTGAAGTTAAAATTTACGCGAAAGCTGAAAGCCTATTGTCTCACATTCACAAGCTGGCGATGCATTAATCAGCAAAGCTCACTAACTTTGTCATCAATAATAGGGTTTTTTTTAGCTTGATTCATATTTGCGAGCAAAAATGCGCCACACTTCGTGAGAAATAAACACTTCTTTTTTCGTTAATACGACTGATATTGTAATTACGAATGATAAACTTTATTAATGTCCTGAACTGAGTTCTGCTACCTGTTCATTCCGGGATTCTCATTGGTTCGCATGTGATTAAAGGCATAAATTAAATTCAACATCTAAAGCTCAAAGGATTTTGTGTATAAAACTCGGCACGGTAGGCACACTGCCAGTCTCGGTTAAACTCAGAATTCGAAAATTTAAACGTCGATAAACATAGATCTTGTGTTCGTAAGACTGTCACAAGAGAAGAAAGAAAGGTGTCTTCTTTCGCCATAATGGCGGACACAGTTGTTGAGGAAGTTGGAATCATGCCGTTGGAGCTTTCTCCTGAAGGGTTAGTAGCCAACGATGGACAGATAATTGAGAATGGAGCTGTTATGATAGATGGAGCAGTTGAGGTTTCTCTTGATGGCACGCTGATACAAGATGGCGGGACTATCGAAATGATAACTCAAGAGATGCCCTTGCAAACTGAAATCATTAGCGCTAATTTGGTCACAATTTCAAACGGGCAAGCATTCCAAGACGTAAATGGCGAAAAACTACAGATCCTTGATGGGCAGATGTTTCAGATTGGGGTAGAAGTGGTGTTTCAAATGCTTGGTGGATTTATGGAGATATGGACCCAGGAGATAACACCAGAGTTGTCGATTATTGATGGTAGCTCCGTACAAATTTTATCTGGAAGAGCTTACCAGATCGTTAATGGACAGCAAAGTGAAATACCAGAAGGACAACCATTTCGAATAGCACCTGGGCAGGTTTTTGAAATTCGCTCTGGTACAATCGAAATGGCGATGCTACAACAAGGTCAGTACGGTTCTACTCAAATCATTACACAAACTTTGCCATTCGATATGCAATCACAAGTCATTAGTGGAGATTTGATAACAATTTCCAGTGGAATGGCTTTTCAGTCAATAAATGGAGAGCTAGTCGAAATTCAAGATGGCCAAATGTTTCAGATGGGAGTAGAAAAAATATTTCGCATGCAAGGTGGGTTGATTGAGATGTGGACTGAAGAATTGTCAGGTGATATGGAGATCATCAGTGGAAGCTCGGTACAGTTAAGAGGCGGAAAAGCATATCAAATAATCGATGGACAACAGACTGAAATCCCAGATGGAAAGCTATTTCAAGTAGAATCTGGACAAACCTTTCAAATGCGAAATGGAGTAATAGAACTAGTGATGTTTGGATCTCAAGAACAGGTTATCAGTAACAGTTTCATTCAGTTATCCAATGGGCATGCTTATCAGTTAATGAATGGCCAGAGCATGCAAATTTTGGACGGCCAAGCCTTTCAAATAGGTAGTGGTCAGGTTTTCCAGATAAATGGAGGCATGATAGAGTCTGTTTCTCGAGATAGCATTACTCAGGAGATGATGGACACGGCCATTGGAGGGGATAACATCGAAATTATAAACGGACAAGTGTTCCAAGTGTTAGACGGACAGCAAATTCAACTCCAGAATGGACAGTTGTTTAAGTTTAAAGAGGGACAAATTTTTCGAATGCAAGGTGGAAGTCTAGAAATGCTTTCCCAGGAAATGATGCAAATGATAGGCTTATCAGGAGGAGGGGAGGTGGTTTATGAGATGTCGGTTCAGGAACTACCATTAGAAAGTGAAATGTCAGTACAGGAAATGCCCCTTGAAATGACATCAGAGGAAATAATTTGTGAAGAGATTCCTTTAGAGATGACCTCAGAAGAAATAAGTTGTGAAGAAATTCCCTTAGAAATGACGTCAGAGGAAATAACTTCTGAAGAAATTCCTTTGGAAATGACGTCAGAGGAAATAACTTGTGAAGAAATTCCATTAGAGATGACGTCAGAGGAAATAATGTGTGAAGAGATTCCCTTGGAAATGACGTCAGGGGAAATAACTTCTGAAGAAATTCCTTTAGAGATGACCTCAGAAGAGATTCCTCTAGAAATGACGTCAGAGGAAATAGCTATTGAAGAGATTCCCCTGGAAATGACGGCAGAGGAAATAACTTCTGAAGAGATTCCCTTGGAAATGACGTCAGAAGAGATAACATGTGAAGAGATTCCTTTAGAGATGACGTCAGAAGAAATAACTTGTGAAGAAATTCCATTAGAGATGATGTCAGAGGAAATAACGTGTGAAGAGATTCCCTTGGAAATGACGTCAGAAGAAATAACTTGTGAAGAAATTCCTTTAGAGATGACGTCAGAGGAAATAGCTATTGAAGAGATTCCCCTGGAAATGACGGCAGAGGAAATAACTTCTGAAGAGATTCCCTTGGAAATGACGTCAGAAGAGATAACATGTGAAGAGATTCCTTTAGAGATGACGTCAGAAGAAATAACTTGTGAAGAAATTCCATTAGAGATGATGTCAGAGGAAATAACGTGTGAAGAGATTCCCTTGGAAATGACGTCAGAGGAAATAATGTGTGAAGAAATTCCCCTGGAAATGACGTCAGAAGAAATAACTTGTGAAGAAATTCCTTTAGAGATGACGTCAGAGGAAATAATGTGTGAAGAAATTCCCCTGGAAATGACGTCAGAAGAAATAACTTGTGAAGAAAGTCCCTTGGAAATGACGTCAGAGGAAATGACTTCTGAAGAGATTCCCTTGGAAATGACGTCAGAAGAGATAACATGTGAAGAAATTCCTTTAGAGATGACGTCAGAGGAAATAACGTGTGAAGAGATTCCCTTGGAAATGACGTCAGAAGAGATAACATGTGAAGAAATTCCTTTAGAGATGACGTCAGAAGAAATAACCAGTGAAACGATTCCTCTAGAAATGACGTCAGAGGAAATAGCTAGTGAAGAGATTCCCTTGGAAATGACGTCAGAAGAAATAACTTGTGAAGAAAGTCCCTTGGAAATGACGTCAGAGGAAATGACTTCTGAAGAGATTCCCTTGGAAATGACGTCAGAAGAGATAACATGTGAAGAAATTCCTTTAGAGATGACGTCAGAGGAAATAACGTGTGAAGAGATTCCCTTGGAAATGACGTCAGAAGAGATAACATGTGAAGAAATTCCTTTAGAGATGACGTCAGAAGAAATAACCAGTGAAACGATTCCTCTAGAAATGACGTCAGAGGAAATAGCTAGTGAAGAGATTCCCTTGGAAATGACGGCAGAGGAAATAACTTCTGAAGAGATTCCCTTGGAAATGACGTCAAAAGAAATAACATGTGAAGAGATTCCTTTAGAGATGACGTCAGAGGAAAAAGCTAGTGAAGAGACTCCTTTGCAAATAACGCCAGAAGAAATGACAGTTCAAGAGTTACCTCTTGAAGAGAAATCAGACGAAAGATTGAATGAAGAAAGGGCACCAGAAGAAGTGTCCTGTGAAGAAATTCCCTTAGAGATCACAGAACAGCCTCTTGAGAAGACAACAGAAGAAACATCCGAAGAAATTTCTTTAGAAGAACCTTCGTCAGCAGAGGAGCAAGAGATTACGATAATAACGGAAGAGAATAAAACATACGAGCCTCAAGAGGTAAAGGCTGAAGATGTCGTTGCTGTACAAGAACTTCCACTCGAAACTTCATTCGAAGAAAAACCTCTTGAGCAATTATCAGAGACAGTTGACAATATCCCCATAATACAAAATATGGTAGACGAACATAATATGGTAGTTACTCCAATAACAGAGTACGAAATAAAGGAAATTCCCTTAGAGGAACCAGAGGCTGAAAATGAAACTGCGCCTGAGAAGAAGGATGAACCTACTGAAAAAGAAGATGGAGGATCATGGAGTATGGAGGTTATAGGAGTCGTACCTGATGAAAAGCCAAAACAAAGCCCAAATGCTGACAAAGAGTTTATAGAAATAACAGAGGAACCCTTACCGGAAGCCACATCGAATGAAAATGTTGAAATATCTTATGAACCCTTACCTGAGACAACTGGAACTGAAAGACAAGAGAAGCCAAAAACAGAAAATGAGTTCATTGAAATAACAGAAGAACCATTACCGGATGCTACGTCAACTAATGAAAATGCTGAAATCTCTTATGAGCTCCTACCTGAGACAATAACTGAAACTAAAATACAAGAGATGCAAAAAACAGAAGACAAGCCAAGAAAGGAGCCTCTGAGGGAAGCAGATACAAATAGAAGTTCTATCACTGAGCAAACGATGGACCAGAAGCTTTCTTCAAATGAATCCACGCCTACACATGTCTCCTCACACAGCTGTGTTTGTTCTCCAAGATATGAAGGTAGTTGTGAGCATAAGTTTATGGTTGAAGAATTCAGAATGAAAATATCGAGGATAGAAAAAGAGAAAGAATACCTTGAAGGAAAATACGATGAGTTGCGAAGGGAAAGATCTGCTGTTGATCCCTATAGACAGATGTCTTTCAGAGATCAAGGTGTAGACTATCCACAACACTTTATAAATCAATCTGAAGGCGGTTATACCCCACGTTCAATGGTGAGTGAATGCTACCATTGCGATTGTATGGGCCACAGCAGCAGTCGACGAACAACACGCAAGAGCTCGGAATCTGAGTATTTCAAGCTAAAATGTGATCAAATAAGAAAGGAGAAAGAGAACTTAGAGATGGCTTACGAGGGAGAGAAGAGACAAAAGGAAGATATGGAGAAGGAATATGAGCACGAAAGAAATGAGAAACATTACATGGAGAAAAGATATGACATGATGCTGCAAACTATTGGAAGATTTAAAGATACCATTCGAGATCTTAGGCGTGAAAATGAAAATTTGCAGTCCAACCTAAGTGAATGGTCAAGTTCAAGAATGCAAGCATTGGATGAATTAAACAGTGGAGTCCAAACCAACGACAAAACCTTGATAGAGGATTCAAGTGCTGAGGTACTCGAATACAAAAGAAGTCTTGATGTCCTTGAAAGAGAAAATAAGGAGTTCAGAGAGATTCTTGATGCACTAAACAAAAGAAACGAAAGCCAAGAAAGTCTTAAGGGGATAGAACTAGGCCTAGTAAGAGAAAAGGAATTTCTGGACTTGAAAAAGGAAAGATCGGGGCTTGAAGAAATCATCAGGGAGCAGAAGAGAACAATTACGCATCAACAAGAGAGAATTGAAGAAATAAGAAAAGAATACGAAGATGATGTGTGGAGCATCAAGGAGACCAACAGGAAAAACGAAAGGAAGCTTAAAGAGCTGCAAAAAGATTTAGACGAACGAGAGAGGGAAGTAGATGATTTAAAAAGATCCCGAATTGAAGAGATTCATATGCTAGAAATAAAACTCCAAACAGAGTCTTCAAACAGGTCTCAATTCCAAAGTCAAGTTAACGAACTACAGCTTAAAGTTCAAAGGCTAGAAAACGAAAAGGCAAGGTTAAGAGAGCAACTTAATGTCAGCGTTGGCAGTCAGCCATTCCTGGAGGAAAGCTATGGAGAGGACGTTTCGTTTTTAAGGCGTAAATACGAAGAAGAACAAAGATCAAAGGTCAAGCTTGCAAACGATATTAAATATCTTCTTCAGGATATCATGGACTTGAAAGACAAGAACAAGCGGATGGAAGACGACTTTCTCAGAGAAAGAAACGAAATCAAAACCATGTTAGAGAAACAAGCCAACGAAATCACTCAGGTCTATTTGACTCAAATCACCAAGCTCCAAGGAGCTTTGTCAGAGGAGGTAAGGCGGCGAGAGATGCTGGAGAGTGGAATGAAACCGACTGTCTATAATAGTAGCACGTCTGTTGGAATGAGCCAACCGGCTTACCAGACCTCATCAGGTCACAGTGGAATGAGCCCTGTACATGTTCAGCAAAATGGGCTTCCTAATTCTGCAAATCAAGGCAGTTCTAACATTGCAGGAAGTCTTTCCAATGAAATAAGGAAACGAGAAGCTCTTGAAGTAGAGAACAAGAACTTGCTCTATGAAATGAATAAATTATTGAGTAAAATAAATGGCGATGAAGCTGAAGGGACTTATGAAGCTGTCGATAAAGAGGATATGCCAAGAGCAACATCATCTAATAATAACAATGGTCTTCAAAGAAAGAACAAAGAATTGATGAGAGAAATTGTAGAACTGAAAGAAAATATTGAGGATATGGAAAATCTGACAAAGAAAAACAAACAATACAAAAACAAGATATCTGACCTCCAGGAGGAACTTGATCACGTGACGCGTAAACGGGATGATTTGGCATCAGCTCATCGAAACTTGAAAAGAGACGTTGATCAACTATCGACGACTTTAGATGATCTTCAAAGAAAAAACAGGCAATATGCGGACGAAGTAGATCGCTTGATGAGAAAAATCCAAGACTTGGAGGATAGTTTCAAAAGTGAGAAAACAAAATTGGTGAGGGATCATGAGAATGAAATGGAGAGGGCTTTGGAGGATGCTGACAGGAAGAATGAAGAACTTCAAAGGAAAGTTCAGGAGCAGAGTAGAATTATTGAACAGCTTGAAGAAGTAACATGTGAAGCTGGGAATGATGTTCAAACCCTAACTGAAAGCGAAAACGAAGCTTACTCTTACCAAAAGAATGAGAGTAAACGAAAAATCCCAACGAAATCACGCACAGGAAAAGAAGACACTGGTCCTTATGCGCCTTCTCTAAAGAAACAAGTAGAGAACCTAGAAAGTATGCTACAGAATTCAAACAAAAGGCACGAAGAGGAAATAAGACGAGTAGAAAATCAGAAGAAGGAAATGAGAGAAGAGTTTGAAAAGGAACGACAATCATTGAGACAATACTTTAACCAAGAAAAAGCAATGCTTGAGACAACGTTACAGGGATTTGGGAATAACGCCATTGGCAGCCTAAATGGCCCACATTCTAATGGAGTTGCGCACGCTACCACTTTGAATCCCTTTGGAAACGCCCCACACCAAATTGCTCCTTCAGAAGCCTTAATAACAGCTCAGGAAGCTAATACTTTATTTGAATCAATTCCATCAATGTCATCAAGCCCTGGCTTTTCTACCGGACCTGTTGGCCAAAGAGAATCTGCAAACACGAATAGCAGCTATCTACGTGGTTCTCCAGGAACTTCAAATAACTGGAATTCCCAGAATCAACAGTACGTTACAAGTGGCATGCCAGTGACTAACGGCTATCCTAATCAGCAACACTATTCAAATCCAGTGAGTATCAACGGGGCTTGCCAATATCAGCCTGTCACTTTTGAGGCTGGAAATGGGAGGGGAGGCCCCCAGGATTATCTAAGGTACGGCGCACAACCTACCGTACCAACGCCAAACAGGGTTTCGTTTAATCAACAACCAAGCTTCAATAATAGCCAAGCTAGAGGAGCTTTGGAACCAGCATATGCAACAGCGGAAGCAGGGACTCCTTTCAATGATCCAAGCAGTTTAGGTACAAGTAATGTCAACTATATGTCAGGCAATGGTGGTGACTTTGAAAGACAGATCAAGGATGTGCAAGAAAAATTTAACCAAGACAAAAACGACATTCTTCAAAAAGCAGCGAATGAGAAACGAAGAATACAAACGATGGGCCAACAGATTGGAAGGCAGATAGATGATATGAGTCAAAGCTATGAAGAAGGACTCCACCAACTGCAAACCGAACAGCGACAAGAACCCTCTTTCCAAACTCCTTCAGTACAGGTCAAGGATGACCGACAATTTATTAAACTTCAACAGCAGCAGCAAAAAGCACAAGCCGACGTTCAGAAACTGCAAAGACAATTGCAAAAACAAAGACGAGACTACGAGGAACAGATTAGAAAGTTAATTCAAGAGAAAAACGCAATTAATAATACTCTACAGTCAATGACAAAGGAAATATCCGTGCTCAAGTGCGAGAGGAAAAGTATACGATGTTCTTCCAGAAGCGAAATCGAGAAATTGGAAAAAGTTCATGAAATCGAGAAAACAGAAATAAGGGAAAGCTGTGAAAGAAGCAAAAAGGAAGAAATCTCTCGCATTCGTGTTGAATATGAACAGCGCACATCAAAGGAAAGAAAGCGCCTGCAACAGACAATCGATGATCTTCGCAGAAAAATTTCGGATCTCGAACAAAAAGTAAGGGAAGTAGAGTTAACCCTTCAGAACGAAAAACACAAGTTTGAAAGAGAGAAAATCGACTTACGAAGAACGCTTTCCAGAAACCAAGAAGAGATGAAAGTAACAATCGAAAGCGAATACAAGAAAAAACTTGCCAACGAGAAGCTAAGGTTCGAGAAAACACTTCGAGAGTTGCGCACTCAAATCTCGTCACTTCAAGAACAGCGCAAACAGATACAAATCAAACTTGCCAGTAAAAGCAATGATAATGGCAGTGAAAGAATTTCAAGGGAGCGAATTATTCTACAGCTCGAACAAGAGTTTTTAGAAAAGCTAGAAAAAGAAAAGAGGCCTCTAGAGGAAAAGATAAGTGATCTCAGAGATGAATTATCTAAAGCAAAGCGAGAGAAGAATGCAGTCAAAACATCCATGGAAAAGGAAAAAGAGGAATTACAAGAAGAAGTTGAAAGGGTTAAAGATAGTATGAAGGATAAATTACAGAGGGCCAAAGAAGAGATCGACAGGAGAAGTGAGATGATGAACCGTAGTATGATGGCAAATAAGATGAAGAGCATGACGGTAAGATATATCTAATCGGTTGAAAAAAGACTTTGGTTACTGTTGCTCAATGCTGTTGTTGCTGTGTTGCTATTGCTGCTGCTGCTGTTCTTGCTGTTGTTGATGATGATGATGTTGATGACAATGATGATATTGCTGCGTTGTTGCTGTGAATCTTTTCTCTGTAACAAATTTTCTACAAGAAAGAAAAATTGTTACAAATAGACTTGGGTGTCTATTGTCTATAACTTATAGGACATACTATTTTGAACAGATAATTTCAGATCTCGAATCCCAACACCAAGCACAGTCCAGCCTAAAGCACTATCAAGAACAACTAAACCTCCTTGAACAAAGAAATCTGACGCTTCATTCCAAGAATGAAAGGCTTGAAAGAGAAGTTAAGGTTCTCAGTGGACGTGTGGAGAGCCTTGAAACTAGAAACAGAGAACTGCAAATGGTATCATCTAATACTATGGTAAGTCGAAGAAATTCATATATCACAGAAAGGATGACAGTAATGGGTCGTTTGCATTATAGCCCGGTATACAACTACCAGAATACCTTGAACTGCCTTTTCTCAGTTGGTTGAACTTCCTTTTGAGACAGCAAAATATCGATGAAGAAAGACGATTTGTGAAGCATTCTGGTTGTTGTAGTAAATTGACGCGTTGAATTAACCTTAATTCTAACATGGACTAGAAATAATGGAAAGTTATAGTGCTTGGAAAGGAGGTTATCCCAGCGAGGTCGGAAATTAATTTTTCCGAATTTATTTCCAGGGATCTTTCGCCCGGAATAACCTCCTTTTCAAGCACTCTAACTTTCCATTATTTCTAGTCCATATATTTCATAGTGCCACGCGGTCCACGTATTCATATAGTTCACCTTAATTCTAACATTTATTATATACAGTCTTCAGTAACCTACGAGACTTCTCCTCGACATCGCAGCCTAAGGTCAGACTACAACTCCATTGGAAATTCCAGTATGGGACATTCCACTTACGCAAGACAGTCGTATCTGCAAGAATCGTCCTTAATGCAAGCAGCAGATCCTTACAGCAGCATACTGGAACGCGTTCGTCAGACAATGGATTCAACGGTAAGCGCCCAAGACAGTTTCGCGGGCTCACGTTCTTTGAATGGAATGTCTGTATTTGCAATACAAAGTGGAGTAGGGACGGGAGTGCGTTTGAACAACCAATACAGAGATATATCTGGCTATGGAGGAGCTTCAAACACTCAGATGTCTTCAAGGAATACTTTAGTGAGCGACGAGGGGATTTACAATGCTGGCCCAAAAGCAAACCAAACATTTTCCAGTGGGGTTGTAAGCCAATCTGAAGTAGTAGTGGAGAATGGAGTAAGCACAAACAACGAGGTGAACAAAAGCGTTGACCAAGGCGTATTCAGTGATGTTGTAAGTAGTCTGGAACAAACAGGGCAGGTAAATGAAAGCGGGGTTTCTAGGGAAGGAAATGATTCTTCTGATATGGAAACCAAAGAAAGCTCAGACGACATGCAGAACGCCGTATCTATGAACAATGAATAGTTTCTGGCCATAGTTTTTGGGAAAATCTCATCACATCCTTAACTAGAATACACAGAGAAAATAAATACCGTATACTGAGTTTGTATTTGGCAAAGAATTTTTATTGAAAATAGGTTAATTGAAAGTATACTGTGGAAAAAATAGATTAGGCTAAAAGTTTTACATATTCGAAAACTTTAGATTTTAATGAAATTGTCCAATTAAATTATGACATGTTAATTCACTGAACGTAAACTTTTCATACGGAATCATTATTTAACGACCTTGTATTAATCATAGTACGTTTTAATATATTAATAATAACTTTAATAATATGATATAAAATATATTGAATTGTAATTCAAAAATATTTTAAATTAATCATAAAAAGACACATACGTAAAAACAAAAAATAAGAAGGGATACAGGTTTTTGATTATGTTAATTTTCTTGTATTTCTTGATAATTCTTAAAATTTCAATTGGAATTTTGGTTTCTTATGATATCATTACTTATATAGATAAGTATATAGCTGTTATGATCCAAAACCTACATTAGGTACATTGTTGAACAGTTTTATAAAAATCTTCATGGTTGATTTAGCAACGACTTAAACCAGGCCTTCTGTTATGAAGCAAAAAATTTTATTCTGCTAAGAAATTAATGACTAATTATTATTCTAAAAACGAATATTAATTCTATTAAAGAATTTTCTTGAGTTCGTTTATTAAAAAATATTTAAAAATTTAAATGTATTACAATGTAATTGTCGATTTTTAAAGGATAATAATTTAAATAAAAATTACTCTAACTTAACGTAGCATGTACTTATTTTGTATGTCAAGATTTTGAATGTTATTTGATCCAGCTGAGTGAACAACTAGCGGCGCAAAGCATTGTTGGACAAAACCTCCGGCCCTCACTCTGTTTTTAAAATTAGCTCTTGCGTGGTTTTTAGATAATTCAAAATAAAATTTAACTCTGTTTCATAGTTTCGCACTTTTCTAAGACTCAAAATATATAGAATTAAATTTTCAATTGTTTTTAGGTAGAAAAAAGTATTTGAACTATGGCCAATCACAACGGACTGTGATTGG
>JAAAQI020125127.1:0-14798 GCA_011800005.2 Stichodactyla mertensii
ACACCGCTATCCATAATGACTAATCAGGGAGCTCGGCCGAAGCCTAAAGGGAGAGGTTAGTCGGCCCCTAGACCATAAAAGATTAACCCCTTGCTATGATCAGTAAACTTAGATTTCTCTGAAACAGAACTACTAGTCCTTTCACGCTCTGATCCATGTGGGAGGCGTTAGAAGAAAAATTAGTCATGCGCAGATCATACTAAATAAAGAGCATGTAGAACATTCAATTTCTTTTATTCTCAAATAAACAAATAGAATTTATACTGCTGGAATATTTGGTACTATGAGTGACGAATCAGCGTTTGTGCCGTTAATTCGGAAATCTCTATTCACATCCATTTTCTTTGCAGTCGGACTAACACAGGTATCCCAACACAAGTAAATGTGATAACAACTTTATTTAGATATTATTTAGATATTATTTATATTTAAATATTCATTGTCAGGTGGTTGGCGAGTCGATATTCTCTTGCACTTCACACAATAGTTTATCCACAGCAAATTGATAAAGTTCCTGGTTAACTTTATGTAGTTTTTCTACTTCCTGCAGTAGTTCTTCACGAGAAACTGATTTCTGTGTGCTGTCAGAAGTGCTGGAACCTGAGGTCGTCCCATGCTGGAGTATGAAATGAAAAATCGAATGAATGGATGAACGGAAATAGAAAGAAATGTTGCACAAAGGTTAAACTCACCTCATCAATAACTTGAAGTAATTCCTTTTCACTCTCATCTATTTCAGATTGCTAAAAAAATAAGAACATCTTTGAAGAAAAAAAGAAAACACCAGATTTGTTGACTACTAAGGCTCTTTTACATGGGAAAACTTTCACTGTAAAGTTGTGTGCAATGTGAAAAGTTTGATGAGGAACTCCCTCTTCTAGCTTGCTCATCCTTGTATAAAACCTTGGTGAGAAACTTTCACAAAAAGCTAGTAGAATTTCTTTGTATTTGTTCAACTAAAACTGGTACAAACATCAAGTACTCTTTATCAGTGCTGATATGTTGCCCAAATCTGATGGCTCACCTCGGAAAAGTTTTCACGAAGAATTATGGGAATACTTGTCCCAGAAGGTTCTGAGTCTCTAGCATTTCCTGTTGACTGTAAGTGTCTCTTGAATGGCTGGATTACTGGCCACAAGGTCTTGGGTAAGGGCTCATTCAGGTGGGCAGGCCGGAGAAGGATTTGAGCATTGGTTACTTGGCCTTTAATATCAAAGAATTCAGAAAGTCTTGGTTCTCTTCTAAGAATGATGGATGATGATTACTGTTAGTTGGGGGGGGGGAAGGGAGAATTTGAACAAATTTGAGTAGTTTTTCATTGGCCCCTAGAAAAACCTGTAAAGACCCAAATTAAACGTCATAGTGCCTGATGAAAATGTCAAGGCCCCATTTTCTCATTATCCACTCCCTCCGATAAATAATGGGTGGTCCCTAACCATTTAAAAAAAGTTTTCAGTGAAGATTTGAAGCACAGGTGAATTTACTATACTGTACCTTTATGACTGACAGTTCTTGTACATTGCCTGCTAGGTATGTGCCATGTACGTGCTGTGCAATCACTTGATCCAGACAGAAGCAATGAGCCATCCATGGACACAGCAATACTGTTGACTTGCTTACTGGATTTAACAAACTAGAGGTTAGTATCTAAATATCTAGTGTTTTTGCACTTAAGTTGAAGCAAAGCAAAATTAAAGAAGTGGAACGTCTGTAAAGCATCATAGCTCATACTTGTGGCCTTTAAAAATCAATGGAGTTTCTTTTTCAACATGATTTTCCTCTTTCAAAGCCTGCAATTAAAATAATTCATTTTAGCCAAATCAAAATCAGATGAATCCAAAGAACTTGTCTTCAAGCAAGGAGGGATCAGAGGGAAGGGTACTAAACAGCACTGATGATAAATTAAGAAGTAAGAACTTGCTGATGCCACTGCAAAATATCTGGGAGGAGGAAGAGGGGAATAAAGTCTCTGTAGGCTAAAATTCTTACAGGGTTATAGAGATGTACTTGGTAGATAGAGCCATTGGTTCCTCCAGCAAACAGGTTGAATTCAGCAGGATCTGTCGTAACTGATGTTATTCCACAATCAAACACAAATGAACAAAGAAGTTGACCAGAACCAAGGCTATACAACTGTGGAAAATAAAGAGATGTTTTAAAAAACCCATCTAGTTTCATGTGCTACAGATAAATGTATTTTTTGGGGTGAGTGTACTCCCCTGGGGGGGAGAGGGGAGTGTACTCTCCAATAACATAAGTGTGGTTACCTATCCAGTAGGTTGTTTTTGTCCACAATACCATTGAAGCAATTATGAATGCATTACTGGTACCTTACAAGTCTGATCAAGTGATGATGTGACCACATGTGCCATCATTCCACCACAACCACAGTAAATGTCTGTCACTGGTAGTGCATGGTCAGACCAAGTATAATACGGAGTAACTGTTTGTTCTTGTGGCAAGTTAGATGTTTTTGACAATGCTCTGGGTAACATAAGGTAAGTAACAGAAGGTTAGGATGTATTATTGCTTTTACTCTGACGAAGGGCAAAAGCTCGAAACTCAGTAAAGTTAAGTATCTTTTTTCTACGGTGTTACAGATTTCCTTTTATTGGTTATTGTATTTATCATACATTGACACAACCTATACTAGTTTACTCACTAGTTTCCATGTATTATAAAACTTGTTTTGAATATTGTAATTTGACTGGTTACTTGATACACAAAATGAGCATCATAGTATTCTTTGCGGCTGGTTGTTATGACACTAAAACTGTTTGAAATGAATGTCCCCTTACATCAAGTCACAAACAAAACATAATGCAGTGAAAGTACATCCTATCCCAGTCTTCATTCCTTACTGTGAAAGATTCCAAGTCATGACAAGATTATCATCACCACCTGACAAGAAATGGCTGCCACTATCTGTGAACCTCAGACAACTGACTCTTTGGAAGTGTCTTGATAATATGACCAACATATTACCAGTGGCAACCTAAAAAACAAGTCAGAAATTTGATCAAACAATCATATAATTTGAATATCTCTTGATAGAAGTACCCTACTGTTGTAGGCATTTTATTGATAACGTAAACTATAAGAGAGAGGCAAACTCCCTACCTGCCATATGTATATCTTCTCTCCACAAGAAACCACACAGTAGTGACCATCTGGTGAGCAGGTGATGGCTGATATTTTGGCTGGACAAATCAATTTCATGTGCATTTGCTCCTGCGGCATTTAATCCATACCTCATTAGCTAAAAAATCTAACTTACACATTCCACACTTTGCACACAAAAGAAATTTCTGAGATAGCAAACATGGTGCATTGTGGTCTAGCTTTGGTACAAACATCAATTGTTAATCATGCCTTATATGGTGATGATAGTACTGAAGCCAGACTACAATGCACCTTGTTTGTTGATTCCAGAAAAGGTCTATGTACGTTTTTCCAGTCTTTTTGCCCCCTGTATATATTCTTGTATTTTGTAGACCCCTAACCTATATGGTATGCCCCTATTTTGTACTGTTCCCACTAATATCCACGCATCCCCTATATTAAGCTTAGTTCTCTAACCTTAGCAACATTCCACACATGTATCAATGACATATTCAATTGAGCTGCAAAAATATATTGGTTTCCAAGGAGACTTAACCCATGAGGCGAACAGCTGCCTCCTTTATAGCTCTTCACTTGCATTCCCGAGCCAAGCTCCCAAACAGAAACGCAAAAATGTTCCCCTAAACTATCAGTAGTGAAAGCCACTTCTGCGTCCGCCATCTTGAAAAATGTGTCATGAGCCAGCGATAGGAATGTGGTACAGCGGTATCAGACACGAAAACCACAGGAAGCCCAAGGATAGTGAGTGTTCAAGATGGCGGCTGAAGCGCAAACTTTGTTGGATTATGAATCAGCGATGTTTTTGGAGCTGACAGAAGAAGATGGTCTTTTTGTTACAGCAAAGTCTGTTTAAGATACTCTTTATCTTTTTCATTTCGAGGTCATTAGTGTTGTATTTTATTGTAAACGTGTTTTTTTGTGTGTGTTTGTTGTCAGAGGGATTTGTATTTACAAAGTTTTGACCAACTTTCTCAAGATGTACTGTGATCCAGCAGCATTGGTTATTGTGGTAAATGCATCTGATTATGAGGAGGTTTGTGAGTATTGATCGTAGACAGAGATTCAAGATACTGCATTGAATAATTATGTTAGCTTCTATCAATATAAATCAGTCAGACCTTTGGTAATAGAACAATCCGTCTGTCCATCCCCTTAATTTCCAAGGGGTAATGAAGGGAATTCTAATATTCATTTCACCAATAATTCAGTTAGTTGGTTGTTGGTCATTGACTTGTTTCTTGCTTTTTCATCCATTTGTTCATTCATTCATTCATTTATTCATTTAATCATTCATTCATCCATCCATCCATTCATTCATCCATCCATCCATCCATTCATTCCATTCCATTCCATTCCATTCCATTCCATTCCATTCTTGTTAAGGGTCACATAACTGAAGAGCTTAAGACAGCTGGGGTACCAGTACCAAAAGCCATCACTACAGAGTTTACTTCATCAGAGAGGTTAGTGCTGTTGTACAATAATTAAATTTCACATATCTGGAAACTTGCAAATGTAAACTGGAATTGTTTTTTTTCTCTTTTAGAGAGTCCATCTACTTATCTGGGGGTGTTCTTTTTGTCACTTCTCGTATTCTGGTTGTTGATATGTTGACCAAGAAGCTTCCAATTCATCTGGTCACTGGAATTATTGTCTTTAAGGCACACAAGTGAGTTAATCTGGAAACAAAATTCTATTTATACTGTTTTATGTTTTTTTCTTATTCATGCTAAAAACAGGATATATCATGTGTGAATGAATTTCTGTTTTCTGACAATTGCTATGAAACATATTCACAAGATGTAACCAAAATTTCAATCCTCCTTAAGGATTGTAGAGTCCTGTCAAGAAGCCTTTATTCTCAGATTATATAGAGAACATAATAAGGTAAGGGTTATACTGGATACCTGGTTCACAGCTTTTGGAAATTCTAACCATTACAGTGAGCAAATAATTAAGAAACAACATCATAAGACAATGCAATAGTGGCATTTGTCAAGAGAGATCAAGCTTTGAAAACAGTGTGAGGATGATGCTTGCTATGATGTTTGTTTCATATTCTTCCCTAAAATGAACTAAAATTTCACTAATATTTTTTGTCACTTTTAAAATTTACAGACTGGCTTTATCAAAGCATTTTCGGACCAGCCAACATCATTTAGCTCAGGATTTTGTAAAGTGGAACGTGTCATGAAGAATCTTTTTGTAAGGAAACTTTCTCTATGGCCAAGGTACGTTTATTTGATCTTTCCCATTCATTCATCCATTATTCTACCCATTTACAAGAGGAAAAAATGTTTTTAACCCTTCAGATTCCATGCATCCATCACTGCTGTTTTGGAAAAGCACAAGGTAATATCATTTATTCATTCATGAATATGTAAAAGCTACCTGTATTTGTTACAAAACATCCAGCAACTTAATTGACAATCTTGGTCACTCTGTGTCACATGTTCAGATACTTACAGGTGTATAAATAAACTAGGGTTAGTTTTTTACATTTTGTATAACATACAGATATTTGTATATCATATTTTCTTTTGCTGTAGCCAGATGTTGTTGAGTTGCATCTCCAACTCAGTCCTTCAATGACAGCAATTCAAATGGCTATCTTGGACCTGATGGACAACTGTTTGAAGGAGATTAAAAGAGCTAATCCATCTGTAAGTTGAATGTGTACTTTGCCAGAGAAGGGTAAAATTTCTAAAGATTTGGGGTCATATTCAAGAAATTTGATAATGATGCTAAGGTACTTCAGTCATAAATAATTAGCAGGGGTGGAGAGGGGACTAAATTTTCATGCACCCTTTCTTCAAGCATTTAATACTTGATCTGATTATGACTGAGCATAATTTTATGTGACTCTCCCTCTTCCTTTTGTCTATTTTTAGATGACCCACCCCTTAAGAAGGCTCAAAAAATGACGACTCTGCCCCTTTCTCTACCTCACCCTCACACTTCCCTGTTATTTACATGCTGTATGAGAAGCCTCTTTGTCCAGGATATATATTTTTCATATACTATGTTCTAGCTTCCCATCTGAATGGGACTGCTCATTTTATAATCAGAACCAATAAAATTATGCCTTTCATTACTACCGGTAGTAAAATTGTGAAACATCTATGTTAATGACGGCATATTTGATTTGAATTGGTATCAGCTTGATGCAGATGAGCTGACAGTAGAGAATAGTATTCATAAGGCCTTCAATAAACAACTGCGCTTCCAGCTGGACCCCATTTGGCATCACCTGGTGAGTTGAAGAAGATGTCATAAGAGTGTGTGAAATGATGGCATATGATGCAAATCTCTCATCCCACAAACCACCCAAATTCAGACTTTTTTCCTTTTCATTAAAAAGATGAAGAAAAAAACAAAAATTGTGAGTAAAGAAGAAACCTTGTTCTGTCTTTTATTCTAGAGCAGCAAAACAAGGCAGCTAGTTGCAGACCTCAAAGTCCTACGGTTAATCTTGTTGTAAGTAATGGAATCTGAGCAGAATTACACCATGAGAAAACATTGTATGTGTGTGAGGGGGGGGGGAGGGGAGGAGGAAGGGTGCGACCAAGGCCAAAATGGACCAAATTATAGAAATCTTTGAACTTGAGTATGCCAAAATGTGAATCTTTGCGGCCTGTTGGGGGTGGGATGGAGGCCAAAGTAGACCAACATATCCCCGAATGTGAACCTTTTGTACCCTGGCTATGGGCCTTTATGTAGCCTGGAGATTGTAAAATAAACTCTTATTATTCATTAAATAATGTTTTATTTTTTTACAGCTACTTGACCCAGTATGACTGTGTTACATTTTATACATTCTTGGAGTCCTTAAGGTAGCTCATTTATATTCTCTTGTTTGTTTAATAAGTTAAAAAATTTATAGATTATGAATAGTACTGGACAGTATTATTATAATGTAATTCCTCTGCTGAGATGTGAAAATTTGTATCTTAAAAAATATGTATCATACACAGGGCAAACCAACCAGACACAACACGTCAGTCACTCTGGATGTACATGGATGCAACGGATTCCTTGTTTGTGGTATGTTTTGGAGTCCAATTAAATTTTGAAAATGCAATCCAAAACTAAACTTTTTTTTGTCATATTGCACAGCATGCAAAGGATAGAGTTTATGGAGAGAGTCGGACACAAAAAACAAAGCGACAGAAGACTGACAACAAATCAAAAGAGTATGAAACTCATTCAATCTATAGACCAAATCACCTTGAGCATAATGTTTACCCATTTCAGACCATGCAATTCTTTGTTTGAGGCTCATCCATATTAATTTATCATCTCAAGCATTACCAAAGAACAAAGAATCACATTCTCAAGGGAATGACATGAGGTCTGAAATGGGAAACATTACACCCAAGATGATTTTGTCTATTGTAAGCTATCCACAGATATTAATTCTCTGTATTTCATTATCTTTTCTGTCCATTGTTCCAATTCCTTTTGCTTTCCATTTAGTTCCAACCCTGGCTTAGCCAATTTTCTCAAAGTGAATTGCAGTGACAAACATTTTTGCAATTAAGTTGCAGTTGAAGGTTCTCAGACACACTAGGCTGTACCTGTGGCTGTTGATGCAGACTTGAAAAAATTAGAGGATTCATTTTTTCACAGTTTTTCTTACAAAACGCACAAGTTGATGGACAGGCATGTTGCTTGTGCATTGTCGACGTAACCAACTTGTCATTTCCAAATTAACTAATAATTTATTAATTAATATTAATAGAATATCCTAATATGTTTCATAACTCTAATATTTTGCAGGTCAAAAGAGAATAAAAATGGTGTGTATCATAAATGATGTATTTGTATGCTTAGTAACCATGGTAACCATGGCAAAATGTTAAATACCTAGTTGCATGTGACTCAGAGGTGTATAGACACCTTGCACATGTCATCAAAGCAGCTCAATCTGGGTGACAAAACAAAAGACTTTTGCTCTCTTGAGAGCTAGAATCCATTGTTTTGTCCCCCAGATTGAGCTGCATTCTGACGTGCTGCAAGGGGTCTATTAACGATAATTGGTGTAAAAATATTTCACATTTTTTAGAGGTTCGTTGATGGTATTTTAGGCTTATTCATAATTTTAATTTTTTTGAAAAAAAAAAAAGATGAATGGAAAATGGAAGAGAGTCCGAAATGGAAATTGTTAGCTGAGATTGTGGAAGAAATTGAAAAAGACGAAGAAAAAAACAAAAATCGTGAGTAAAGAAGAAACCTTGTTTTTGGCTTTCCTAGTATTTTAGAGCGGTTTTTGTATAAGTGAAGAACATCCGGCGCTGACTTACAGCACGTTTACTGAACGGTATTGGCGAATGGTGAAGCGCTGAAATGGCTTCCCATCATCATAATGAACCATGCATTCACAGCGCGTCACGATTACGGTACAGCTGCAGTACGGCGACAGATATGCCGTATCATTCTCCGTTCATACAAAACCAGTTGACTCTATTTTAGTTGGTTATGTGTTTGTCTATTTGTCTGTTTTATTTATTTATTTATTTTTTTTAGTTGGTCCTGGTCATATTCTTGTGGCGGCGTACGACGAAAGAACCTGTTATCAGCTAAAAGAGGTGAGAGACGAATTTGACTTTTCCTATTTTGTTTCGAAACGTTCAAATCAAAGAGATGCAGGTTGAGTTTTAAGCTTGAGCTTTTTTTGATGCAGGTTGAGGTTTAAGTTGAGCTTTAAACCAAACACCGTTTTTAACTCCATTTGAAAGGTCCTTAGGGATGTTTCGTGTAAAATTGAAGTAAATTACAGCAAACTGTAGCCCTACCATACTTTACCGTAACCGTAACTGCGCGTTGTGATTGGATGATTCACGCCAAAACAATGGGAAGCCATTTCAGTGCTAAGGCATACCATACAAATAAGGCTCTAGTATTCAGTTACAGCGTGCAGTGCCAAATCAGTGACCTCGGAGAATGCTCCTAATCTGCTTGCTTTTTATTAATTTATTTATTTCTGGTAGTATCTATGTCATGGGTCCAAAGCACTCCTTACTCGTCTACTGAACAAGATGATCAAAGATCCAGCCACTGCCGGTCCAGAACCCGTCATACCTGCAGAACTGGACATAGAAATGGATGTAGAAGAAGTACTAGAGGATACAGGGACAACGGCAAAACCGGTACGTCAGATAAACCAGATAAATCCCTTAATAAATGTTGCACAAACTGGCCAAAGATAAGTTCTAGTGGAAGTTTTGAGATGATCATTAGACGCCTCTAAGGTAGCCATGTTGGGGGACAGAGATAACAAAACTGGGATTGAATTTCAAGCCATTTTTAGGGCAGTTGTTTTCACTGGCGGAATGTAATCATGTGACACTACAATCATCTATAGACACCTTGCAGCAATGGACCAAATTCAGTTGGGCGTAAAGTTTTCCCATATCAGACCAACGTGTCATTCCCTTGGGTTTTATTTCTTTGTTTCTCGGTAGCGGTTGAGAAGATACGTTAATATTTATGAACCTTAAACAAAGAATCTTATTCCCAAGAGGATGACACGTGGTCTGAAATGGGAAAACATTACACCCAAGTTGATTTGGTAGCAATTCAATTTGGAGGACAGAACAATAGAATTTTACTCTCCTGAGAATCGAAGACTGAAGGCATTCCATTGTTTTGCAATCCAAAATTGGATTGCTCTGGGAATTACTGCAAGGGGTATATTCAAAACGCTCCTTGCTATCAGTTGAACTAGTGATTATTTTTTATAATCATTTTGCTTATAGATAAGTTCTAAACCTCGTCGAGGCAAAGGTCGAGCTGGTCGAGGAAGGTCAAAAGTACAAGTCGATGACAAACAAACTCGTCTGGTGGAAACGAGAGAAGAACGAGAAACAAGGTCAGTTGGGGATGAGATTTCAGAATGATGGGAAAGGATGGAAGTGGAGTGGAAGGGAATGGAAAGGAAAGGAAGTGAATAGAAGGGAAAAGGGATGGGCTAAAGGATTTTTGATAATAGTGTCAGCTGAGGTTGAGATTTCAGAATGATGGGAAAGGATGGAAAGGGATGGAAGAGGATAGAAGGGAAAAGAGATGAAAAAATGAAAGTCTTTTATTCACTTTATTGTTTGTGAACAAAAAATATGATATTTTAATAATTCTTTTTCAGTAATGAAAAGAACAACAAAGATACGAATCAAGGTATATTAATTTTGGAATCAAGCAAAAAAGACTGAAGAGAATTCAAAAAGTTATTTTGTCTTTTTTTTTTAGTTTCAGCAAATATGCGGAACATCATCTTAAGAGTAAGAATATTGTATTTTTATTACATAACTAAATAATTTCATATCTTAATAAAGCAACATATTTTTCAAACACATGTTGCATCGTCATGTCAGCGTTGCGTGACGCTATGATGTGCTTTTTTTCTTTTCGTTATTTTGTGTACGTAACGTCATATTGCGCAAAATAGGTCACTTCTGAGTTTTAAAAAATGATGCATGAAGGCAAGGCTTTGTGCAAAATCACGCTTGGTGGTGTGAAACGACTGACATTTCTTTGACTTTTTCTGTTGCTTAAAAAGTTTATTTTTACGAGTCAACTGCAAACAAGTCATAGAGAAAAGAGTAACACAGAACAAGTCGGCCATTTTCACTCCATAAAGTGTGATATTACATGAAGCCTCATCTTTATGCATCATTTTTGAGAACTCCAAAATGGCCAATTTGTACATCATGTCACGTTTCTTTAAGTGTTATGTTGTGTTACTTGATCTTGCGTTACGTTTCAAAGCATGTAACGTCATGTCAATGTGCTTCATAGCAAAGTGTTTTAAATTTTACGATAATGAATTTTAATTATAATTTGTAGCCCGACATAGACGAGCAAGGATCGGACGTCAAAATAGTGTCTTCTCCTGTCATTGTCATGCATCCATTGGTTGGATGCAGGTGAATATCTTTAATTATTTCGAGGGTGACACGGTTACGGTACGGAGTTAATAACGTCTTTTGAACCAATTACAAAGCGCAGGGTTACTATTAGAGCAGATTTCATGAGCGGGAAACAATACATAGCCATACAGAACGGTTTTCGTATTAGTGGGAAACGTACGGTACTGACTTAACAAGACGTACACGGTACGTCTTGTTAAGCAGTAACACTGAAATGGCTTCCCCATTGTTTTCGCGTGAATCATCCAATCACAACGCGTAGTTTGGGTTACAGTTAAGTACGTTACTGCTACAGCACGGCTCCGAATTTTCCCGTGTCGTGTCGTGTCGTTTCCCACTCGTACGAAAACCATTCTAGTTACCGTAACCGTAATTACGTGGTTACGAGGTGTGATTGGATTATTCTTACTACCCGTAGTGTCTGAAATAGGATTCATTAGTAGTTTTAACGTCCTTTTTTTCTTTGCTCTAGTGATCCGTATAGTTTGATTAAAACTCTAGAGGAAATAGAGCCACGTTACGTCATTCTTTATGACGCGGAGATGGAGTTTGTTCGACAGCTAGAGGTATTTAAAGTCGAGCTTTTCGCGTAGTGAAATTCTTGAGAGGCGAGCTTTCTTATCACCACACACTATTTTTATTTTCAATATCAGGTCAAAAATATTTCAAAGTAAATTCTTTTTGTGTTATTAGATCTACAAGGCGTCTCGACCTGGCGTACCTTTAAGAGTGTATTTTATGATTTACTCCGGATCCGTCGAAGAACAGGTATTAAACAATTGTCAATCTATTCTTAGTTTTTTACAACCATTCTAAAGAGAAGAGCATATCAAAATACATTGCCTTTCTTGTGCTAAATCTAACTAATATGGCTGCTGTGACATCATTATTCCCGCCAAAAATAAGAAGATCAATCTGGTTGAATTTTCAAAAAGAACTTAATATTTTATTTCCAGAAATACCTCACAACACTACGGAAGGAAAAAGAAGCCTTCGAGATGCTTATCAAAGAAAAAGGGGTAAGAAAATCTTCAAATAGTCTTCCTCTTTCTAACTTTTTATTTTCCCTTGGATTTAGATTAAGTAGATTAAAACTACATAGTGTAAACTGTCACTAAAAGGCTCTGCTCGACTAAGAATGTAGAGGAACTTTTGTAGGCCTGCGTTTTAAAAATATAAACAAGACTAAAGTCTTCACAGCTTGCGAAAAAATATTGGATATACCACAAATCAACACAAGCTCCTCCAAGGTCCTCCAAGCTGGTGTTCAAACAAGACTCCAAACTTGTGTGATGTCAAACGTTTCGCAATTAAACGCAGCCGGCTATAAACCAATTTAGTGGTCACACAAGACGTAAACTTACATGTTCGTTCTACGTTTGTTCTACGTCTCATTTATTTTTTCTTACATTGTCCGTCTTTACTTCTCAGACAATGGTAGTTCCCGAAGAAAGAGAGGGCAAGAGTGAGGTGTCCATGGCTTTTAGTCGAGATCCTACGAAAGCAACAGAAGTGTTAAACACACGAAAAGCAGGGGGACAAGAAGACGCAGCCAAGCAAACGCAAACAAGAAGGGTAAAAGCCCTCATATGTGACTGTCTCCAAGCTTGCGGTGTATTTTAAATGGATATCTATAACTACAACTGGATGACTAATATTCATTATTAATGGATAACAGTTATTATTGTTTATTTGAGTTGTTTTTCGTCGCTTAGGTGATAGTGGACATGAGAGAATTCAGAAGCGAACTGCCTTCTTTAATTCATAGACGTGGGATAGATATAGAACCTGTCACACTGGAGGTAAACCAATCGTGTTCGAGGGAATATTTGGTTACATTTTACCATTGTGATCGTCTTTTTTGATGTTGTTGCTTTTGGTTTCGATGGCTTTTGTCCTGCCGGCAGTTTCTGACGTCGTTGGTATCGTTGCTTCACTTGTTCAACGGGTGGTGTAATTGTTATTGTTACATTTGTTTCTGTTGTCACTGCTGTTGTTGCTGTCATTGTTATCATTTGTGCAGTAGCCGTGCTTCAGTCGTTGCTGCTGCTGCTGTTGTCGTTGTTTCTGTTGTCACTGCTGTTGTTGCTGTCATTGCTATCATCTATGCGGTTGGCGTTGCTTCAGTCGTTTCTGCTGTTGTCGTTGTTTCTGTTGTCACTGTTGTTGTTGCTGTCATTGCTATCATTTGTAGTGTTGCCGTTGCTTCAGTTGCTGCTGTTGTTGCAGCTGTTTACAGTTTCTGTTGTCGTTGCCGCGATTGATGTCACTGCTATCATTTGCCGTTGCTGCTATGATTGTTTTTTACCGCTGCTGTTGTTAAAACATTTGTTGTGATATTTCTTAAGGTCGGAGACTACATCCTCAGTCCAGACATGTGCGTTGAAAGGAAAAGTGTAGGAGATCTGATTGGCTCGCTAAACAGTGGTCGACTGTAAGTAGTATAAGGGGTGCTCAAAGCTCCGGTTATTTTTTATTCTCCTGTGACGTCATCATGGGCGGATTTAGGGAGAAAAAGGGACCCCCCTTCATTTTGTAACCCCCAGGCCTCCTCTAGCTGGTTAGTCATAGAGGTTCCTCTAACGCAGTAGTTTTCTGCTGGTCCTCCTTTGTCCGATTCCTGGAGCCGCCCCTGGTCATAGCCGCCATGTTGGTTGAGTAACAAAAGATTTTTCGTTAGTTTCTTTTACCAGAACAGCAGCCATATTTTCTGCCATTTAATTGTCTTGGGAATGCGAGAGTTATTTTATTGGATTGTATTTTCTCCTCTTTTGAGTATTCATCTTTTGTGTTTTTTTTTTTTTCTGTTTCCAGATATAACCAGGCTGTTTCTATGACACGGTTCTACAAGCGTCCAATCCTTCTGATAGAATTCGACCAAAATAAATCCTTCTCGCTCCAGGTGGATATTCTATCAAACTACTTTGATACTTACTTTTCTTTTTTCGGGAAGCATGAAAGGCGTGCGCTGTTTCAAATGCGCTGCCCCTCACCGCTGGGTTTGCAGGTTCAATTCCTGGACCTGCTATCTCATGTGAGTAGAGTTGTTTGTTGGTTCTCTCCTGTGCTTTGAGGATTTTTCTCCGGGTTCTCCGTTTTTTCCTCCCTCCACAAAAATCAAGTTCTAAATTCCTATTCGATCTTTGGGCATGAGTGAACCCTCCCCTGGAAGAAATGCTGGATCTGCCCCTGAACCTGTCTGAATAACAGTCAATTTTTGTGTGTTTTTATAGACAATGTCAAGTGTATCCAATGAAATTTCTATCCAAAACGTAACGTCAAAACTAGCTCTATTAACTCTGCACTTTCCAAAGGTACGACATAGTTAAGGCCCGTTTTTACTAACAATTTTGTCGCGCGACTTGAGCCGCGATTTTAAGGCGATTTTACCGCGATAGATCGCGCACAAGTCGCCACCAATTTGAACACGATTAGTACAAACGTGCGATTTGGGTTGCGAGAAATTCGCTATAATATCGCTGCTCAAGTAGCGAAACAAAATTGCCAGTGTAACCGGGCCTTAGACTTCTTTAGTAATGAAAAAGGTTCGTTACATTTGTAGTACTATGAAAAATTTCTATGCACGTTTACTCTTTCAGTTAAGGATTCTTTGGTGTCACAGTCCTTACGCTACAGCAGAACTCTTCGACGACCTTAAGGTTACATATTACTCGTAATACTCCAGTTTCGAATTCTCTGTTATGCAGGGTTAGCCTCGTTTTTGTGTAGAATATTCACGTGTTTCAGTGA